>WUAP02156120.1:0-10337 GCA_015163945.2 Stichodactyla helianthus
CTCATTTCTAAGCACTATAACTTTCCATTATTTCTAGCTCATGTATTTCAAAGTGCTACGCGGTCTACATATTCACTCTAAAATACAGTCCATTGATCTTTGGGAATTCCCCATTAAAGAATTTTTTCTTTTTCGTTCAAATCAAAGAATGAGTCATAAAGTTAAAATAAGCCAATTTTAAAAGATTTTTACTGAATGGTTTTTGAGCTATATGATTTTTTAAATGAAAAACTTAAATGCTCACATTAGAAGTGTGTTCTATCGTTGTCATAGCAATGTCTTACATCACATTTTTTACTTTCATTCTAATGTTTACTTTATGGTCTTTGGTCTTCTGGGTCAATTTACTTTCATATATTAGCCAGATAAAGTTTTTCAGGCTCATTTTTGTTAGTGCCTCCGTAAATTCAGTTATTACCAACATTGATATCATACTTCAAAATGAAAAATATCTCAATGCAGGGAAATGAATGGCACAATTTATAAAAAAAAAATCCACCTCTACACTGATTTGAATTCCATACAATTAAGTGGCACCATGCAAATAAAAAGCCTCATAGATGCTTTGTACTTGCTTCTTCAAACATGTCTTTGTGACAGAAATGTGAAGGATAATACTGTTCATGTTCTGGTAGCTTTTCTTTGCATTTAGTTTATTTTCAACATATTTTCTTGATGTATTTATGCCGATGTGTTATGTTTCGCTAAAGCTCATGGATTTTCTTCTGGGGCAGTGTTTGAGCCAGGATTTTCAGGAAAGGGTCATTTTAGCTGAGACTGTCCCTTAAGGCTTTTTCTTGGGCGTCAAGTAGACCATTCACTGCAATTTTAGAGGGACAGAATACATTTTATTGCGGGATTGGCGCAATGGCGCAGCCTGGCTCAAACACTGCTGGGGGGCATATTTTGACGCACATAGCAAAGAAATGAATATGGTGACCCCCATTTTTTATTTCATTTTTTTGAACAAGTATATAATATAGTATGTTCAGGGAAAAAATCAAGGAATTCTTAATGCAACTTCATTTGCCCACAAACGTCCTTAAAATAGGCCAATCAATGCACCCTGATATGACTGTTAACTTACCTGGTTTCAACATTAAAAACATAGTAATCTGCAAATGAGGAGTATCTATATTGCTGTGAAAAAAAGGAAAATGTATGCAAACTTAATTGACATGTCATCAAGTAACTAAATCATAATTTGAAAATGCAATTTAGTGAACCTCTGTTTAGGGACTATATTTTCTATTTCAGCCACATGGGAAGAGTAAGGTCTGATTGAAACTTTTATGATAACATCAGAGCCTTTTGTCCAAAACTCAGCTTGTGATTGGCTGAAAACCTCTAGGTGGTACTGGTTGAAGTCTTTGCACTGTATAATACCTAATACTAAACTTGTCAGTAATAAATACAAAAGCATGAAAAAAATTTTAAATGACTTGCTGCTTGAAAATACGTTTTAATTATTTTACTGATCTAAGCGATGCCCTAAAAGGTACTACTTATATTGGAAACCCTTCTACATTGTAGGTTATACACATTCTTGGATCCCACATATCAGCACTAAAATGCTACCAATTTTGACCTCTGAGGCACAACAACAAGCACCACTGCCTCTCTTGAAATGGAGTCCCCCCCCTCTTCAAGAGGTCAAGCACTGTACAGAGGTCATCAAGGTGCTGTATCTTACCATTGTTTTATTGACTGGATACAATATCCATTTTTTATCAGCTGATAAAACTATTTGTGATCCTAATGATTTCTTAAAGGGGGAAAAAAGAAAGATGTTATTTAATGTAGTTTTATATACACCATCATTTATCAATGACAATTTACAAACTATCACACAATTATGAATGTATCAATATGTTAATATTCTAATTAGAGCTCTGACAAACACTGTAGGAGCATGGTTAAAATATGCTCTCAGAATGCTTGAGCTTTGCATGTACTCACTGACTTTAGCAGTGTTGGATTTTTATAAATACTTGTAAGTACTTGACACAAAAGTATAATAGACCTAGTCAATAATTTCCCATTTCAGACCACACAACTTTTCCTTATGCAGGGTTCCCAGTCATTTTGAACTAAATTCCCTGAACTTTTTCCTCACTTATCCCACTGAGACTAAATAAACAATTTCACTGACCATTTCACACAGGAAAAAGAAAAATAATTTGTATGATATTTGGTCTACAAAAATTTTTTTTTGTCTACAATGACATTCACATGGTAATTTTTCAAGATGTTGATGATTCACAAATGCTTTATCTATTCAGGCTTAGAGTTCTTTTCAAGGCATTCAATGTTTTGATATCTTTATCCTTAAAAATGTAACTATATAGCAACCATTATGACAGCTGTTATGGAATAGCTGTGAACAAAATTCCCTGACTTTAGGTGAAAATCTGAATTTCCCTGATATATTAACATGGATGAACCTTAAACAAAAGGATGATGTGGTCTGAAATGGGAATTTACATGTAAGATGTCCAAAGTAAAGAGGTCTATTCTCTAAAATGTAACAGACAAATGGCCATCGGCTTAAAGAATCCTAGTCATCCACAATGCATTGTGCTCCAGAGATAGCCAATTCTCAATCAATCTGCCATTTTCTCTGCCAGGCAAATTGGTGGCTCTGTAGGTAAAGCTATTAGAATCCATTTCCATCGATCTTGTTTTTCATGCTGGGACATTTACACCCATCAGAATATATTCAACATTGTCAGTTCATCTTTTAATGCAGATATTATAAAGTTTAGCAGTGAATCTAAGGCATGTAACAATAATATAGGCACACAATGCATCATGGATCACTAGGATTCTTTAAAGTGTCTATGAAGTAAAAAATTCAAATTTTTTATTACATAGTGTTTTGCAGTAGATTTTTTCGAAAAATAAATGACTAACCACCAATAAAAGGCAAACAAACTACAGGCAAAGTGCTGACAATTGGTGTTTTGTCAGCCAAAAGGTCAATGAGAGTGTTATTACTCCAAAATGAAAGAAAGACATAGTAATAATTTACCAAAATCCAATCCCCAACATCAACAAACTTGGAATACTTACAGCATTATCCTTTGTTACAAGGGTAGTTGAACTATTCAGTGAGGGATTTATAATTATGACACTACCACCATCACCTCTAATCATATATTCATCATCTATAAGAAAGACGAAATTTAATACATTAGATTATCCATAAATCTTACAGCAATAGACCGTTCTCCAAAATGGTGGCTGTGAATTCTAATCATGATTAAAATTAAACTGAGTGAAAAACTTATACCAGCACTAGAAAGTGCACCCTTTATTGGCCAAGGAAACTTGAGTTAAAAATTGACAAATTTACAGATGTTTGACAACTGGGGATTATGCTCCAATACCCGCAGTTATTGTCTGTAAATTTGTTAATTTTTAACTTAATATGCTTTTTCGGCTGATATATCACCTGATAATGAATCTTAAAGTTTGTAGGGTTACTAAAGTTAGGTGTTTCAATCTTTCATTCTAGTGTTGGTATATGTTTTGGATTTTAGCTCATTTGAATTTGCAACTTCCATTTGGAGAGGTTTATGGTCAACTCGCTAATGGACCAACCCGCCAACACCAACGTATAAAATCGAGTTGATCTGTTGGAGTAGTTGGTCGTAATTCAGTTGAGTTTATTAAAGCTCAAAACTCTCAAAATAAGTCTTGATTCTTTTCAAAGGTTATCTTATTCCAAATTTTGGAAGAAGTTCTTCCACGCAGCAAAGAATGCTTGAATTGTAGTGATGGAAACTTTCAAGTTGGCTTAAACAAATGTTCTCTAGATTTCCCTTAAACTATACCATCTTGGAATTGATTCACATAAATCACAAAAGAAAGTGGCCCTAGAATGTTTAGTTTACTAAAACCCCCAGTTTGAATTTACCAGAATCTGTAATTTTCATCAAAATGTCCTAGAAGTTTTTCTTAACACATCCCTTGTGTCCCTGTCGCATTCAAGACACTGAAGACTTTTCCCCAACTCACCAACACATAAAAAGTCATTATAAAAAACGTCTCAATGTATCTTAAGCCTTTATTAATTAAACTAGTTTAAGATGCTTTTGCAATCGTTATAATAAAAACACTTTTTATTTCAATGTTAAGACTTCACATGCATTTTCGGTGTACACGCGACTGTTGTTTTCAGAAAGCCAGACACTTACTATTGTTAAATAGTTGAGCTTACATACACATACTATGATTGAATTTTATTTGTCTAGTTCAATGATCAAGTTGTTGACTACATATAACATTGTGGTTATATACTACTATCTTCCAAAATTTGCAAGAAGATAGCCTTTGAAAAGAATCAAGACTTGAGCTTTAATAAACTCAACTGAATTATGACCAACTTGCCAACCGGGATCAACTTGATTTTATACGCTGGTGAGTTGACCATACACCTTTGGAGAAGGGTCTATAGCTGTGCATGTAATACAGGGTTCACAATACCAGAGAATTATAAATTCCCAGAAGTATTCCAAGGTATGAATATAAAAATTCCAGGACCTTTAACTTTAAAAATTTCACGTCAGACAATTCAACAATTTTTATTTTTCTCATATTTAACCTAATACTAATAGAAAATTCAAAAAGGTTTCCAGGAATTGGTGTCAAATTTAAAATTTTCCAGGAGTAGTGCAAACCCTGGTAATATTTATAGTCCCACAAGCTTTTCACAGTCATATGAAATCTGCTCTATAGTGACTATTTTAGAATGAGATGCAAAACAAAAAAGCAAAGAGACATCCCACATTAGTATCCAACTACTAAACACATTCAAGCATGCCATTACGTTTCATCTCTGTACTCCCTTGCTAGGCAGAGGGAACCCTGGTGATAAAGATTTGCTGGAAATAAATGTGGAAACCCTGAGGGTCTAACAGTGGGACCTGAGGGGCAAGAAGCAAAAATGATTGCCTTCAACCAGAGAAAGACTGTGCACTTGGTTTTTACTCTAATAATTCCCCAGGGGAACAGGATCTGACATCAATACTAGTACCATATGATATGGGAGAGGCAAATGCATGTATAAATAATTCTTAATGTGCTGTATAGGTGGACACAATGTTTATAAACATTGTCATTGCAATGTTAATGTGTCAAGTATTTTTATTTGTTGCATTGCTTTGGATGATCCAATAGATTTTTGGTTAGCAATTTAAATGGCAATTAACCAAAAATAAATACATCACTGCATGCCCACCTATATTTTTGAACTTTTTACCTGATAGCCATGTAGCTTGATAATGTTTTGGATTATAGGTCCCTTGTAACATATCATCCAATGTAAACTTGGCACTATCTCTTTTTAATCTACTGTGTGGGCTGCTTCCTCCTACCAACACAAAATAATGTTGTTATCAGCACACACACACCCAGTAATATTTAGTAAATACTCAGGATAAAGAATTATCAAAATATTAGAAAGTTTCAAAGCTCCTTCCATCTCCAAAAGTCAATGGCAAACAATGCTGGTGATGGGAATGCTCTACATTATCTAGTCTACCTTTAAAGCTAAACAGGCTGGTAGCTGTATTGCATGTAAGGTTTTTAAACTTGCAAATCTAGCTAAATCTACCTCTTATCACATGGGGGACAACTACTCCCATATATAACAGAACTGGGGTGAATAATTGAGTCTTAATATATAATTATCAATGAAATACCCATATTTCTCCTCTTTGAAAAACTGATATCTTCACATGTGAAAATAAAACCACCATGGTTTGGACCTTTTTTTAGGCAAATAAGAATACTATTTGAAAGCAATTAAAGGTTTGCTCATTGATAATTATATATTAAACAGAATATTACATGGGCACTTGGAGATATAAATTTTATCTTCTTGTATTGAAAATCTCTCACTTGTTTGCTGTGGTCACTCATGAGAGATCAGATCTTTTCAATACTTGAAGATAAAATTTGTATCTCTATGTGCCCATGTAGTATATATAATCTCTATTATATATTTTATCAATAACCTTGGAGTATAAAAGAAACAGTTGATATGCCACTCAAGAAAATATTGTGTTTGACTATTTTCTTTCTGAAGGCAGATCTGTTTGGAGCCAGATGCCTTAATAAATAAAAATGAATTTTCAATTTAATTTGTTTTTTTAATAATTTCAGAAACCATCTTTCTTACTTGAAAAATAGCAAAATAATTTAATAATAAAAATAGTAAAAATAATAGTAAAAATAACTGAAATTCATCATTTTATTAACGATATTTAAAAAATTTCCTAATAACATATATTTAATAAGACCTAAAATTTTGCTCTCAATGTTATTCATTCTTTATTTATATATACTTTTCATTCCACTATGTTTGATATTTGTAATGTTTTTCATATTAAATTGTTTTGAAAGGGACAGCATACCACAAAGATTAAATATTATTTTGTAAAACACTGACAACATAAAATTAATATACACATTTTGTCAACTCAAGACAAAACAGTTTGGTTTGAGAAGTTAACATCACATTAGATACTTGTAGCTTTAAGCAAACAACATAGAACTCTATGGAAGTTGTATTATATTAAAAATATTTAAACTGAAATACCAGTAGACCAACATTAGAGTTGTATTATTACAGAAATGGGAAATAGTTCTTTTTTTTACCAACATCAAATCAGCAATATCATTTCCTTTTTATTATAGAAATATTACAGAGAACTTAGACAACAAATGTTTGAAATGACTACAAGTCCTCTTTTTTAGTATTTTATTCATTTAAAACAATTTAAAAAAAATGAGATGAAATGCCATGATGACATATTGTGTATGAGGTAATCAACAACATCAAGCCATTTTGTGAAATACAACACACACACACACAATTCTTTAATCAACAACCAAACCAAACAGCTGATAGCTAGGCAAAGCTGCATCATATCCCCCTGACTATAGATTTAATTCTAAAATTCCTCCACCACAAGAGCAGGTCTCATGAGTGGGAAAAACATAATAATTATGTTAGCACTTTTGTGATTTCTCTCTCTCAAAGTTGGCTTTCAAATTCAAGCCATATGATTGGATGATATACATTAACATGCTCTCTGATTGGGTCAAAGTAGAAGCCATTCTAGTGCCACATCATAAATCTAATTTCCTTTTCATGCAAAATCTGTTCTGTTGACATAAATGATCTCTTGTAATTTACTGGAAAAATTTTTAATTTCATAGCAAGCTAAATTTCATAAAAATTTAATACAAGCCTCTCTCTCTCACACACACACAACCAAAACAAAGCTATATATTAATTTTATTATAGTTTCTAAATAAAATATTTTAATTACGTTAGTTGCATTTTTTGGGTTATTAATGGACCTTTCCCAAATTCACTTTTGTAACCACAAAACTATGGTTCCAAATCAGCTTTACAGTAAATGTATGACAACATCAGTTCATAGACGATGTTCAAAGTGAATTTGGGAAAGGTCTAGTAATTATTTCTATTTTATTCCCTAAACCTGAGGTTTCCCATTTGGGGTTAGGCACAAATCAGAGAAAACAAATATAAATTTTTCATCTAATAATAATTTCAGACATAATTCAGACAGAAAATGTTTTAACAGTTGTCAATGTTTGCTAGTTCTTGATTTTATTTACTAATAGAAAACAAAATTGCACCTTCATAGCTTACATGAATTTTCTTTTACAAACCTAAAGCTCAAAATCTAAGAAACTAGAAACATAAAAGTCCAGCAAATTATCTATCCTTTTAATTTACTTTCAATTTTTGTACAGCAACTGGAAATTCTTACTGCACTTGAGCACAGAAAAGCAAAAAAGACTCCAAAAGTATATATCAGTATAATTTTGGTAGCCCTGTCAAAAAAATAAGTTTTGTAATGGCTTTAATTTTATTGATTTTGTGATTGGTGAACATCTGCCAAAGAGTTATTAGGGCTTAAAAATATTTCAAAACAGGAAAAAACAAAAAATTCAAATATATATATATTTTTAATTAATCCTTAACTTTTTAAACCAAATTTATTTTCAAATACCATTATAAAAATTTAAGACAGAGAGCTCAAACGTAATAAAACTGGAATATTTTTTCCCTCGTTATTTAAAAACAAATTTTTTTTTCTGCTAAAAGAAAAATTAGGGGTTCACGCCAATGGATGAAAAGTAAAAGCGTTAGGGTGTAGAAATCAATATTGAAGCCAAACACAGATGACAATTTAGTCATGCAATGCTTTTCTATTGATTCTACAAAAGCTGCAAGAGAATAAAAAATTCGTGTTTCAGTCAAGAAATTCGATGATCTTTGATCTCCCCACAAGGCAACGACAGGTTCTCAATTATACAGATATACAGTAAGCTTACAATAATCGCTGAATATATCATCACATTGGTCACGGAATTTTCCCATTGTGACATCTAACCACTCTGAGATCCCACATATAAGAAACCACAGACGCTGCTTTTAGGCTAAACTCGGCTAATGATCCTCAACCTCCCATTGCCTCGATGAACGTTTCGGTTCCTGTATGTTAATAATGCATACAAGATTCTGACAAGAATCTCCCAAGAAACCTGTTAAAATTCGCCAAGAACATGTTATAACTTCCAAACAACACTTCCTCCGAAGCCTAACGATCGAAAGAATGAATTTATCTTCTAAATTTCAAATGACAAACATTAGCTGTTTCGTTAGATGTGAATTAACCGCAGTTAATAAGGCTTACACCTGGACCGCCGATGACCAAAACATTCAGTTGGGTCTGACTTCCCCTCTTCTTAACCTGCGTTTCTGTAACACTCTGCCATGGTAATACTTCTTCAGACTGGATAATGATTCCTTCTAACGGTATATATCATTTCTAAGACTAGCTTACCTGAATAAAGAGTGAGAACAACAGCAACAACGATAACCGCAGCTGCTAGAGTAGTAACCCCAAAAAAGACAACGAGCGCGCGTTTGTTCATCTTCATCGACGAATGACTTTTATCTGAATCGACGAGTTCTGCTCCCGAAGAAGACTCTGGATCTTCGACTTCCATGGCTGAATATCGCTGCTTATCTGGGGCTTTTTCTAGTAAATGTCTGTTGCCCTCTGCCATGGCATAAGAATTGTTATGCAGGCATTTAACCAAACCCCAGTGAACACGATCAAAATATTACATACATATTCGATGCCTTACCTAACCCTCTGAACCTGCTATCAGATTTACTAGAGTCAGCGGAAATAACACAAGCCAATCACAACAGGGAGTCAAAGCTCTTCCACAGGCAAACCAACAGCATGTTGTTCGTTTTCTTTTCAGTCTTTTTAGTAAAAAGGGAAGTTTCAGCTCAAAGTATTTGTCACAGTAAAAATGACATGAAATATAAAATTTAGAATTTTATTAGGATTTGTATGGGAAAATGTGTTGGATGGCAAGCTCTTGCCATCCAGCTCATTTTCCCCACAAACTCTTAGAAAACGTCAGATTTTATAATTTTTACTGAAGAGCTGAAACTTCACCTTCTCACTAATATCAAGATGCTCTTTCCATTTCTGGAGTTCATTTTGACACTGGAGCTTTAATTTAAGGGAGTTGTGGTTACATGACCTGTTAGTACAAATGGCCTATTGCTTTGACAAAATTAAGAATATCAGTAATGACCAATTACAATTGAAACAGACCAATAATTTGCAGCTAATGAATGTGCATTCATTATGTATGGCTGGGGGTGAAATTTTTATATACTAGGAAAATTTTAATATCCCCCTTGTAATAAGAAAAAAAATCATGTATCCCCCAGGGTAGGCTTTAATAAAATTTTGCATCCCCCCTGATAAGAAAATTTTCAGATCCCCCCTGAATTTCACTTGTACGTCCCCACCCCAGCCATACATAATGCAGACTCAATAAAAGATGAATAAGGGACGGAGCATTAGAAAAGTGCTGGGAGGAAGGGACTGTTTAGACAGAATTACTAGAACTATTGATGTTCAGTAATAAGATTCCAAATAGTCTAAACCATTACTAACTAACTTACTTATAGTATGTGCTGTCTCGTGGGCTGGGATTTTAACGAAATGCTGAAAATTAAAAAAAATTCGCTTGTTTTAATTTTATTTCTTGATTTTGTTTTTGTTTGTTTTGTTTTTGTTTTTTTATTTTTGTTAGTTGGCTTCCTTTGATCAGTTCATTTGAAATGCATCTATTTTTTCCCCCCCCCCCCCCCCCTTTCATTCTTGCTATATTTCCTTCTCACGAGGTATAGATCTTTTCGGCTTGGGCGTAATGTTTTCCCATTTCAGACCACGTGTCATACTCTTGGGAATAAGATTCTTTGT
>WUAP02156131.1:0-10337 GCA_015163945.2 Stichodactyla helianthus
TTATTAATCTTTTTTATAGATAGAAGGAAAATAGACAAGAATAGCTTTTATGAATACATTACATCAACTGATTATTATTATTATTATACAATATTTAATATTTATATTGCGCAAAAATTTTGTTACAGGATAGGAATTTTATGGAAAATATGTCACTGGGTTTAAATTTTAATAGGAGAAATTATTATTATTATTTACTGCAAATCCTAACTTTCCTGGAATTCTGGATTGTTCTTTCATGTTACTGTAATTATTAGATTAATTTGGGACCTATAATTAAAATTAATTAAAAAAATAATTTGTGATATTGACAGAAATGAACAGTTTTATTATGAGCAGTGCAAAGTGTATTGCAGAAAGAATTGTGATATAGACCGAATCAAAACATGGCAGCAGCCAATTTTCTTTCCAAAAAATTAACACTCTTATGTAAAAGAGCACTTTCAGTTCTTCCTTAACTAGTACACCTTAGATGCTGCATATGTCATTGGTATGATCCTTCTGAATGAGAAAGCTTTTGAGGTGAAAGAACCTGGAAAAAGAAAATGTGAGTAGCAAATTTAAAAAAATGGAGTTGCTTATTATATAAACTTTTAATTATTCAATGACCCTGTGCTGTCTTGTTTTCAGTGATAGTGATGGGTGGTTTAGGTCTTGTGGTAGTTTTCTTCAGCCTTATCCTGTCTGTTTTTCGTTCCAAGTATCATGGCTATCCATATAGGTGAGTAGTTGGAAATAATCATGAGTAAACTGAATCAAATCTACTGGGAATAGAACTACTACCTTGCTTGAATGACCATGAGATGGTGATTTCAAGAGGTTGGACCTTGACTTGAAACCATTCTTTCATACTCTTTGATCAAATTTGAGATCTATAGTTTAGTGACTAGTCCAGAACAGGCCATATTTCCTGAAATTAAAAATTTTTGATTAAGAATTAAAAGTATACTTTTGATAGATTTACTGCTGGCAAGTTTGAAAAGTGTTATTGTAATAAAATGATATTAGTTATGTACATGTAGTGATGACTTTACTGTGTCTGTTTCAGCTTCCTTATAAAATAAACTGTGGTTAATTTATGAAGTGCTCAACCAGTCGTCAGCAGAATGTTGTGTGGCCCTTGCTTCTCTTTCTACTGGATGAACCAGACTATACATTAGAAGATAAATTATCAAGTCACGGTTGTACAATCAGACAATCAGACAGGAATATTCTTTAACAACATCATGATAAAAATTCATTAAAATTATTATAAATGTTTTTCCTGTTTGAAAACTGTACTCTTCCCTTATTGGCACTGAAATCATAAGATGTTAATAGTATAACTGTGTTCTCAGCACTGCACTTTTCTTTAGCAATATTTTTGCATGCTTTCATACTTGTATTTTAATCTTTAGGCATTTTAATACAAATTTAGGTGGTGTGGTATAAATTTCAAAAGTGTGTAGTTTCATTAGTTCATGTCAAAATGTTGGACTGGTATCCTACAAAATAAATATCATTTTGACTTACCTACTGTTACTGTCACTTCTTTGTTGTCTTGTTCATGTTGTTATCTTGCCTTTGTCATTGTTCCTTGATGAGTCTTACATGTTACTTCCTGTTCTTCACACTTCTTGTCCATTCCATTATATTTTTGTATACTGCTAGACTTCAAGTCTATCAGAGCATAGATGATCATTGACTTTTGCAAATGTTTTTTTGTTTGTTTGTTGGCTCATTTCATTTGTTGGTTGTGTTGTGTTTTGACTTTTTTCTTTGTTATCTGTACTTTTTTAATTCCTCAGTGTGAGCAAGTGGCTTCTTTTCATGCTATCTTTCTGTTGCCAACATTGTTCTTCTGTCTTCACACACTCTCTGTTCTTTTATTTGCTTTTTCTTTTGATGTTTTTTTAACGGTCCAATGTTACAGTAACTTTACAATCATTAAATTATCTTGAGCCTTTTCCTAAGACACTACATAGAGTAAATAAGGAATCTGTAGCTATAATAGTGTCAAGGCCTAAACCAATGAACATTGACAAACAATAAGGACTTGATGACTATAAGCATTAAGAAACAGTATACTTTAAGCTCGATGTAAACAGAATTCATTCAGCCAGACTGTAATAGATTCACTAGCCAAATGAATAGTGATTGCAATAAATCCACAAAAAAGTAGGCACTAATTCTATTATTTTTCTTTTGTTGGTATTTGACTATTACCTAGATTTTGTTTCCCTGGTGTTTGTTGCAATCACTGTGTGCCAAAGGTTTCTATTACAAGCAAGCTTTTCACATTCAAGTATCATCATTATCCTAGCTAAGAAAACTATTCACAGTACTTTAAAATCATTTTGCTTTATATCAGTTATGAGAAATAACCTAAGTTATCTTCTCCATGATCTGTCTTCTTCATCTTCCTCTTCTTCATCAAGGTCATCACCAAGCAGTAATGCTTCGTCATCTTGATCTTGTTCCAGCTCATGTTTTTCCTGAAATTACAAACATGCCATTTTGGATAAATCAGCTCTAGTAATATATAAACACTGTAGAGCTTGCAAATCTGCAATTAGAATTGGCTGCTTGTCAGTAATTTTTTGTTTACCTTAAAACTAAGATTAAGTACCTGCTAGAGACAGTGAGTTTAGGGCCATAGGTTTTTGTCTTACCATACCATTATAAAGCTAGTTATTACCATTGTTCCATTTATTGATACTAACCAGTTCTCCTTCAAGGTCCAGGACCAGTTCATAATCATCTAGCTTGCTAGAGCTCATGGTTGAGCTACGAGACCTTGGTGCAGGTGTAGAAACTGATGGTGTAGTTGTAGTGGTAGATGTTGTGACAGCAGGTGCTGGTGTGGGCATGGGCAGTTCCTTCCAGGATAATTCTAACACTTTATCTTTGAGTTTTTTAGCTTTGAAGGCCTAAAAAGTGATAACATTAAAAAATGATAAGTAAAAAACAAACAAAAAACAAAACAAAACAAAAACTAAAAAAAGAACAAATAATCATGTTTCTTACTATTTCTGCCTCTTTTCTTGTTCGGAATGTTAAAATCAGTTTACTCTTGTCTTCTTCATACTCAACACGGTCAACATTACCAAATTCCTATGAAGGATTTTTAATCATTAGAAATTCCAGCTTAAAACTGCACATCTTTCAGCCAGTTTGATAATGAACATTTAATGCACCATGTTCCTAATGTGTGTTACATACCATAAAGTGCTCAATAATGACTTCTTTATCTGTTGGTTTCACACTGGCCACACAAAGCTGCTTTGAATTCATGTCAATAGCTGCACTCTCTTTGGTCCAAACTCTTGTGTTCTGAAAACCACGCCCTCTGCCACGCCCCCTTGCATGGCCATGTGCTCTTAGATAGCTAGTCCCTCGTCCTCTATGTGGACTAAGGCCTCTTCCTTTTCCAGGGGTGTCAAAAAGACCCAAAGATTTTGCCTAAAAGAAACAAAAATGGAACCAGTAAATATGACTGAATATCTAATTTGTTGATTTTGGAATTATTTTGCTGAGTTTTATTGGAAATACTGTCATAGAAAAAAGAAAACATCCACAAAAAGAGTGAGTCAGTGACTGGGTGGATAAATGGGATTGAGGGATGGGAGAAAATGGAATGGGAAGAATAAGTAATATACCTCTTGTTTGAGTTCCTCTACTTTTTTCTTCAGTTCTGTTGTATCCTCACCACTGTGTTGATGAGTTATAAGGTCCAGTTCTTGATCAAGAATTGCTTTCTTTGCCTGTTAAATAAAATCAAGTGTCAAGTCCAAAAGTGGTGGTAATTAAAATGTCCATTTTTAACCATGTGTAATAATGTTAGGCAAACTTTGACAAAGTTTTACAGAATTATAATTACATTAATGAATTAATGAATTAGAATTATAAGTAATAGATCAAACATGGAAAAGAGTGTTTCATCCAATATCCTAACACCAAGAAGTGCGTTGAAAAAACGAGGCGCAGCCAAGCTTTTTAACCGACTTTGAGGTGTTTGAATAGAGGATGAAACACTCTTTCAAGTGTTTGATCTAGCTTCTCAAATTCATGAATAATTCTAGGAGAAAATCAAAGCAAAAGTTGGTAAAATTTTATGCTAATTAGGATCACATATCCAAACCACCATCACGGTAGTTATTTACTTTGTTTTCTCCTCATTAATTATTCATGAATTTGAGAAATACATAAAACATGGCTGCTCATGTTGTAAACACTACAGACCAGTTCTCTTGCTTGTGATGGACTCTGCTTGGACTTAGCTGTCATGGTAGCCAACTCAATCTCTTTTCTGATGCTTTCTATATTCTTGCTTAATGATTTTAAGGTCTTAAATTTAAACAAAAAGCAAATTTACGTTACTAAATTGATCCTTTGACTTAAGGCAATGTTGATTTCAGTTTTACCTTCATTATATCTTCTTTCTCTGAAGCAGATAGATTCTTTTTCTCAAGTTTGGAAATGAGAAGCTGTTGAGTAAAAACAAGAGTAAAAAATTTATCATAAAGTGGCTCAAACTCTCAGTATCAATGTTGTGGTTCAAATAAACATAGAAGTCTGGCAAGAAGTGAGTTGAATTTACTTTAAAAAGAAAACAGTTAAAAGTTAAAACAAGTAAGGTTATTTCAGTTTGGACAACATATATATTTCTTGCCTTTTGTTGTTGAATTTGTTTGTCAAGGAGTTCTTGCTTTTGCCTTTGAATTTCAAGCTTCTTCTTCAGTATATCCTAACCAGAAATATCAAAGTTAAGTACATGTAAAAATAGTTGATAACTCAAGTTGGTAAATGTCACATCTCAAAAAAGTCCTACATGTAAGTATGCCATATGGAGCCTAAATAACACTATATTGTGATAACAGTTCCTTGCATTTTTTATAATTCAGACATGTCCAAACAAGCACAAATTTTCTTAGAACTTAAATTATCAACTTTCTAAGTAAACATTAGAATTTGATTAATGGAAGCCAACATTCCAATTAAATCTGCAAGTTAGCTGTGCCCTGCCTTTGATCAGCCCAGAGGTTGTTTTAGGCATCACTAAAATTGATGGTTTGATGGCTACATGGTTCATACAGAAGTTCAAGGAAAAAATTCCAGAACTTTTCAAGGACTTTTTGGGGCTTTTTAAGGACTATTTTCGATGTTATTTTAGAACGAAAGTTCCTAAATACAAAGGAGCCACACGTACGCCTTCTGGAAAATTATCCAGAAGACACAGGAAACTAGAGAAACTCATCCCCAGGGTTTTCTGCCATTTTAAAAATAGCGAGAAGAGAAGCCCTGATGTGAAGTTTTTGTTACAAGAAATAAATAATAATAATAATAATGACTGATGACTAAGATTTATCTTGTTTTGGGGCTGGACAAGAATTACGCCAACAGCAACCACAAAATTCAAGGTCAAATTGGAATATTCAAGGAGACACTGAAAAAATTCCAGGACTTTTCATGGACAAAAATCCAATTTTCCAAATTCAAGGAGTATTCAAGGACTCAACACATTTTCAAGGACTTTTCAAGGCTTGTGCAAACCATGTGGTTAAAAAAGGTCAGAAACATGAAATAGTGCTATTCACCTGTTTTAGTTGATGCTTTGGTGTAGTCACAGTTATTGCAGAAGTGGCAGTACTTACAACAGCAGCAGGAGCAGATGCCAATGATGTAGATACTGGTGTAGTTGTGACTGATTTAGCTACTGTAGATTCAGAAGATGAAGTTGATGATGTTATTGTTGTAGATGTTGCCACAGATGATGAAGTATCAGTTGTAGATGGAGTTGTTGTTGCTGCCACTGTTGTTACTGTTGTGGGTGGTTTGGGTTGTCTTACAAAAGTGGTTTTCCCACTCTGAAACATTGTTGGTTGTGGTTTCACATGAGCCTAGCAATAAAAACAGCCATTTATCAGTAAAAAGTACCTTCTCCCAGTGAGTCATTAAATCCTTTCTTTCAACCAGTATTATACTTTAATGTTCCATTATTTTCTATTTTTAGTGATGCTTTTGACCTATCTCCCCTTTTTCCTTCAGGAAAAATTGCTGGCTCCCCTTTTACAGTCATTAATAGTGACTAACCTTATTATTTTCTGAACTTGATGGAACATTTCCCTTGCTGGATTGCTATAAAAGATTACAATAAATTCAATTAATATCCCAAAAACAAATGAATGCATGATTTCTATGATTAAAATCACAATATGGCATACAGAAATTAATTTGACTGCCATCCAGTTAGCTCAGTTGGTAGATCATCAGTCTCTTGTGTGGGAGGTTGTGGGTTCAAGCCTCAGCCAGACCAACACTCAGGGTCTTAAAATAACTGAGGAGAAGGTGCTGCCTTTGTACTAAAATCTGCAAATGGTTAGACCTTCAGGTCTTCTCGGATAAGGACTTTAAACTGTAGGCCCTGTCTCCCATCCCTTCCTTAACCTGTATGTGGGGGACATTAAAGAACCTGTTGAACTATTCACATAAGAGTAGGGGATTGTCTCCAGGTTCAGCAGTCTGGTCTCATATTCTAATGCAGTAATTGTAAATTGCTTGAGCAATCTGAGTTCACAATCATTGTAAAGCGCCTTTGATTACATCCATATAGAAAAGACACTATATAAATCATAAATCAATCATAAATCATAAAAGAAAAAAATAATAAAAGCAAGGTGTTATAAAATCTTACTGGATTGTTTTCTCTGTCTGGTTGATGCCAAAATACTCGTATAAATCTGTTCCCAAGAACAGCATCAGGGCAAGTATAAGCTGCTTTTGCTTCTGAAGGGTTGGAAAACTTGATCAGTGCTGCCTCACTGTCACCAAATGCATTAACCTTCATCATAAAAAAATGTCATACTGATAAAACACTCACATCAAATTACTGGTACATAATAAATGTTTACTATTAGAAATTAATAATACCTGAATGTTGACAATGTTTCCAAATTTTTGAAAATAATCATTGAGTTTTGTGATGTTGTTGAATTCTCTAGGAACCTTTTTCAGTTCAATGGTGTCATTGAATTTCTTCCAGCCTGGTTTGGGTTTAAAACTGTTACTCTGGTTTTGGTCTGGTTCTTGTTTTGGTGTATCTGGTCCAATAACAACTCTATTGCTTTCTCCTGATGGCTTGTCTGTTGTCACTGACAAGGAATAAGAGTGAATTTAGTAAACTGATTCAAGCTTCCATCAAGCTTGTAACAGAAACAAAAAAACAATAGGGGTAAGATGTACAATAAGGATACAGACTCTTAGATGAGAATCTATATTGGAAACAAAACTTGATAGTTTATGAATGGCATCGAAATAGTGACTGTATGGATATGCCTTGCCATGACCATAAAGATCTCCTGTCAAAGTATTTTCATTGGGTGAAAACTGCATTGTGATTTGCATTGATGGATGTCATTAATCTGTCTTCTATGCAGTGACATTCCTGTATTCTTAGCCATGTGAAAGCTACTCCAACACCAATGTTTTTTGGTATCCAACTACATTGTGAATAACTTACCCTGGACTGTTAGTTGTGATTGGTTTGGTGGAACATTGATCAGTTCTCTTGATCTCAAACCAATATCAGGGTTATATGGAGCAGCAGGTATAGCAGGACCTGGAGTACCAATACGCATCCAAACTGGAAGCCGTTCAAATTGAGGTTGCTCTGGATTATAAGAATCTACCATACAGATGTAACAAAAAGAAGAAAAAATATTAAAAACTGTACTCAGCCTTTTAACAACCAACCAACTAATTAAAGCCTGGTCCTTACTAGCCACATAAGCATAAGCATAAGCAACATATGCAGACTTAGTATTGCATTGATCACTGAGGTGTGAGAAAAGACAAGCACTGCTAATGAGCAGTACACTACTGAGTCTGCGTATGTTGCTTATGCTTATGCTTATGTCGCTAGTGAGGACCAGGCTTTAGTGAGTTCTAAAACAGTTTAAGGGGTGTCCAGGGTTGGGCATTAACAGATTAATGGTTTATGTAATAGAATAAGACTTTGCAGAAAATAGAATACTATGTCATACCTTCAGGTGGTGGTGGTGGTGGTGGAGGTGGGAAGTTCAGTCTAGGACCATGCATTGGCATAAATGGAGGAGGTCTATCAATAGCTGGCATAACAATAACAGGTGGTGGAGGTCTGACCAGTGGCTGTTGAATACTAGATACAGGATGTCCAGGACCAGACCCAGCTTCTGTCATAGGAACAGTTTCGGAAGGATCCCCTTTTTTATCTTTAGAGGAGTCTGTTGCTTCAGATGTCTTGGGGATGGTTCCAGGAGGAGGTGGCTGGTTTAGAGGTCCTTGAAATCTTTCTGGAGGTACTGATAGAATAGGTGGTGGTACAGGTAAACCGCCAAGGGGTGGTGGTGGTCCACCAGGGATGAATGGTGCTGGATTAGGGAAGCCTGGAATCATTCCTTGCATAGGCATATCTTGAATAACTACTGGATCATTACCATGGTCATATGGACAGAGTTCTCCCATGATACAAAATCCTTTTTCTAATAATAATAATAATAATAATAATAATAATAAATCAAATTAAAAATCAGTTAATCACTAAGCTAAAATCTTACAAAATTGACACCAAATAGCTCCTGATAAAAAAGAGTTTTGAGGTTCTCCATTTGCTAGTTGGGTTACCTGTGTTACAAATACAGGTAGCCAAATAAAATTGCTGACATACCTTCATAATCTCTACATCTGTTTTTTCCTCCTCTGTCTCGGTGTCCAAATCTTTGATTTCCTTCATGATGTCTTTCCCTTTCTCTGTACTCCCTTGGACGCCCAGGTCTGTCACTATCTCGTTCCCTATCATAGCCACGCCCTCTATGGTTCCAGAAAGAACCACCACTTCTTCTGAATCTGTCATCATCTTCATTTCTTGGATTAAAATCCCTTCTGCTTTGATACCTTCTTTCTCTTGTTCCACTCTCCCTTGATGTCTGGCTGCTAGGGATTGCCTGTGAAGCTCCATTTCTTCTTCCATCTGAATCTGCATCAGATTCTTGTTTTTTGGCCATTGAATTATCATTTTCCTCTTTAGCAACCTTAGCCTGATCTAATCTATGACCCTCATCTTCAGCCTTTCGTTTTCTGCCCTTATCTACTGCATTTTGTGCTTCTTTTGGACCAGAGCTTATGCTAGAATCTGTATTTTTTCTTGTTCTTCTGAAGTCACGTTCATCATCATCTGGTACAGAAGACTATCAGAAAGAGAAAATTAAAGTAAAATTAATGATTAATGACCATTTTTATATCCCAATGCATATAACATGTCGTAACTTTAAAGGGTGATGATACATTAACTTCAATCAATCAAAATAAGATTATTTTCTTGGATTGAAGCAATAAAAACTTTTAATTTCAAATAAAAACTAAGCCAACAAGGCTGGTAGAACTGATCTTATACTTACATCAGCTAATGACTTGCTAGTATTAAGATCATCTGATATTGAAGGCTTCCTTATTTTCTCTGCTATTTTAGACTGGACTGGTTCAATAATTGCTGGAGGCAAATATGAATGGTTCTCCAATGATTCAAATAAAAGATCAACAAACTTGCTTGTTTCTGGAGCAAAATGGATACAAAAAAATAGAGTTATACACCATCATATGAAAAATGAATAATAATAATAATAATAATAAGTGGCTTGTGATGGGGTTTCTTTTTTCTTTTTTGACTCCTTTTAATAAATATATAAACTATTGAAAGATATTTTCCTGTCTCACCATCAGATAAAAACACTTCAAGCTGGTCTTTACAGACATGCTTCAGTTCTTCAGGGGCTTTATCTTTCTTTACCAAAGCTACCACGTATTTGGCTAGTGCTGCAGGATCTGCATCGCATCTAAAATATTGAAACATCAAACATTTGAGCATACTATCCATTACTGGGGAAATGTTACACAGTATCACGGAATCAAAAAGGCTTCCATGGTCAAGGACTGTGAATGGACAAATACTTCCTGTCATTCAAATTTGTAAATTAATGTTTCTTGAAAGCTATTTAACAGGTTAAAATGCACTTGCAGTTATTGCAGCAGCACTTGCAGGAGAAAAATATGGGCATATATGAATATGTGGACTGCGTGGCATTATAAAATACATGGACTAGAAATAATGGAAAGTTATAGTGCTTAGAAAGGAGGTTATTCCGAGAGAAAGACCCTTGGACCCTGGGAGCACAGTCTCTACCACCTGTAGCTCAGCTGGTAGTGTCGGTGGTACAAATCTGAAGGCGGTGGGTTCGAATCCCAGCAAGGTCAGAAATTAATTTTTCCAAATTTATTTCCAAGGGTCTTTCACCTGGAATAACCTCCTTTCTAAGCACTATAAC
>WUAP02156142.1:0-10336 GCA_015163945.2 Stichodactyla helianthus
TTTTAATGTTATTCCTTTCTTACTAAATTACAAAAGTTCTTTCCTCCTATGACAACCTTCTTGCAACTAGGTGTATCATGTGGATATATTTTCAAGGTTGACATGGGAAAACACTATGTATAGCTGAAAAGGGTTAAACATTTGTTATTTTTCTGCTCTATTAAAACCTCACGTGTCGTCGATGTACAACGCTGCAAGAAGAACCACCATGAATGCAATGACTATGCCAGAATTTTTTCATGATTATTTCACACGAAGAAGCTGTAAATAGAAAAAGTACGGAAAATTTGGTAAGTTTTTAAAGACCGGAGTAAAGAAGAGCGCGCAATGCTATTTTCTTTCTGTCGGAACACCGTTCGAAACAAAGTTTTAATGATAGGGCGAATTCAAATGCAAATAATTTTACATGGAAGCTATAATTAAGGGAGGGTTCATAGTTTATTTAGCGGGGGCTATGATGATTTTGAGGGAGAGTCATGATTTTTAAACAATAGATTTTGGATCGGGGAGGGGGGTTTTGATTGCAGGATATCACATGGGGAGGAAGAGTCAAAATAGTTAACTTAGGCTCAGGGCAAACGTCGAACTAACCATGAGCTTAATTCAGTCGAACCTATTTATTTTTGAAATAGGCTCATGATTAGCACGACGTTTGCTGCAATTCAGGTCGACCCTATTTAATAGGTTCGAGTCCAACGTAAGTTCGACAAGCCAAGTCGGATATTACGACTCCAAAGCGACTTCGCGGCAAACGTCGTATTAAACACGCGCCGAACTGAATTCATAAATTATGCAAAACAATAAATCGATCATGCAAATCGCATGACTCGCATCAAATCTGTGAAAACAACCACTCCCCCACCTCCCAAACACTCATTCCCCCCTGATGAGCATGCGCTGTAGAAAGACGAATTTACATGTAATACCGAGGCATTCTCGATAACGTTCCGAATAGACCTCTTTAGCTTCGTTGTTTGTTTACCCATTTCAGACCACGTGAAGTCAATCTTGGGAATTAATTCTTTCTTATGTTGATAGGTTAACATTTTCATAATAAAACAACAATTCCCAAGAGAATGCCACGTGGTCTGAAATGGGCAATTTGCATAAAAGATAAAGAGGTCTATTCGGCTATAAGGTCTATGACTAGACTAGAAAAGAGCCTTTAATGAATGAAACAATTAGAAGACCGGCTAATAACAGGGCTTGCAACTGTATCTTTCTTCTCCAACTCAGTGCGGTGGGTATTGCCATTCTACGTTTTCTGTTTTGGAGTATAGCATTCCACAAAAATACTCGTAGAGAGCAGTATTTATATTCGCCATTGCAAGTGTTAATGTATATCTTCCCGTGCATTTCAGTGCATAATTACAATTAAAACTTTTGTGTGCAATAAGATCGACATTAGTCACAGGCAGCCCAAGCAATGGCTCTGAATAGTCCGTATGGTTTTTATTGACGATATGAAGAAAATTGAATAAATAGATAAAATTAAGAGACCAAACTCAATAAAGACTAAGCTCAGTACACTTTAATGACTTTTTGTATTCAAGTCTAATTGATCGTTTACACAGAAAGTCAATTTTTAGCGTTTTTCAGCTATATACAAGGAAGAGCAAAAATGAAAAACGCTGAAAAACGCTAAAAATCGTTTTTCTGTATAAACGATCAATTAGACTTGAATACAAAAAGTCATTAAAGTGTACTGAGCTGAGTATTTCTTGAGTTTGGTCTCTTTTTATCTATTTATTTAATTTTCTTCATATCGTCAATAAAAACCATACGGACTATTCAGAGCCATTGCTTGGGCTGCCTGTGCATTAGTTCGACGTTTGCCGCCACGTCGGTCCTTAGCCACTCTTATCGTTAATCCAATAAGCCGAAACCCGAGACTCCAATAACGTACCCCGCCCGACCGGGTAACGAACAGACCGTTGATATAAGATACTCGTGACACAGCATTACTCATTGGATCATAGTTTTAATAACTATTATTGGATTGATACGGTACGATATTTAATAGGTTCAACTCCGACATAAGTTCGACAAGCCAAGTCGGATATTACGACTACAGAGCGAAATCTGTGAAAACAACCATTTCCCCACCTCCGAAACACTCATCCCCCCCTGATGAACATGCGCTGTAGAAAGACGAATTTACATGTAATACCGAGTCATACTCGATAACGTTCCCAAATTTGGCCGAGTAGAAACGAAAACAATCATACGCTGTAAACGTCTCTAAAATATTTCTCGGAATTAAGAAGACCACATTCAAAGTCAATGGAATGTCGTTAAAAACGGTGGTATGAATAGACTAGAAAAGAGCTTTCAATGAAAGACCGGCTAATAACAGGGCTTGTAACTGTATCTTCTCCTACTGAGTGCGGCGTGTATTGGCAATTCTCCGTTTTCTGTTTTGGAGTATAGCATTCCACAGAAATGCCCGTAGAGAGCAGTATTTATATTCGCCATTACAAGTGTTAATGTACATGCTCCCGTGCATATCAATGCATAATTACAATTAAAACTTTTGTGTGCAATAAGATCGACATTAGTTCGACGTTTACCGCCCACGTCGGTCCTTAGTCGACCTTCCACCGAACCTATGTTTAATAGGTTCGGCGCGACGTTAGTCCGACGTTTACCCTGGGCCTTAGAAATCTTCTCAAGCATAAGTGTGCATCCAATTAAAGTTGACAGCCTACATTACAGGAGGCACTTTCAACTTGACATTAGGTGCACATCCAAAGTTGACAAGCCACATGACAGGAGGCACTTTCAAAATGATAGTGAATTATCTTAGAAATCTTCTCAAGCATGAGTTACCTTAACCTTAACTACGCGCAGTACAGTTGATAGATAAGATAAACTTGAACACCGTATGAATTGGTGGTTAATTACTGACGTTTCGGACGTTAGTCCTACGTCCGACGTTGTCCGACGCAGCTTAAACTAGTTTTCACTAGTCTCTACTTTACGCGCAGTACAGGTCATTTCGTATGAGTGGGAAACTTATGGTACTGACTTACGGCACGTTCACGGTACGGTATTGTTTTCTTGTAAACCATTCAATCTTAAGGCGTAGTTACGTCTTCGATAGTACTGCTACGGTACAGCTACAAATTTGGCGCAGCATTTCTAGATGAAGAGCAGTTTCCCCAGTGACTGAGAAAAAGTTACGGTACCCCGGAGAACTGTACTTTGATCATCAGCGTGTCAGGCCCAAGCATTTCCATTGGTCGATCAATCGTACTACGCGCTTTGATTAGTTGAACGGTTTTTTCCCGTACCCCGTGCTGTGATCTTTTTCCGAGATACCCAACGGTTATTTTCATACCACTGTTCGAACACTTCAAGACGCTTCGAAGTCTGAATAATTAAGAAGTTTAATTTTGGAAGGGTAAATATTCAAAGTTGTGATAATTAGCAACTCGTCATGGCATTTGCCGTTTTATCCCGTAAAACCGTTGGGTTGCATAGGCGTGCCGGAGAAGCGAACAATAATCCATGTGCACGCGCATTAGCCATGTGCGATTTGTTTGTCTGCCTTGATCTTGTTACCATGGAAACGAAAAAGGATAGCGCGCGCTTATGACTCCAGAAAACTTATATACCATTCAACAGAAAATACACCAAAATTTACAGCTGTAATTTGTGATAATGTTCAATGCCTTCTTTTCTATAAATTTGTACTCATAGGACTACTTTGTTGACGAAAACGATTTTTACACGAAACAAAACGTAGCTCGAGCTTTTTGCCGTCACAAGAAGGTAGTGACATCACAAAGGAAAAAATAAGTTTTCATTGAGCTTTGTACGTGCTTTTTTGACTTTCGGCTGCGAAACAAAAAGAAAGAGAAAAGCCTTTTGATTCGTAATAACAATTGCGGACATCTTCAAATCAATATCTACATAATGTCGAATATGGAAACGTCATATAAAAGGTGAGAAAATTGGGGGAATTGGTTGAGATATATTAATATTATTATATATTAAGTTTTCAAGAAGTTTCTTGGCCAACACATTTAAAATTGGCAGTCTCAATTGTTATTTTTCTAGGGTTTGCCAAAAACCAAGAGTTTTTACAAGTCTGTGGCAACAAAATACGAATGATGTGAAGGCTTATAAAGACCATTATCAACATGTGTCACTCTTCGTTCAGTTTCTTTTTCCAATATTGAACTCCGTGAAAATATCTTCCCTTTAGAAATTTTATCGGTACTGGGATATCACCTCCCATTCTCGTGGCTACGCCCTGTCAATAATCATAAGAAATTCAGGTTGAGACGTTGGAGCTTACCGTCAATTTCTGATTCATTTTTGAATCAGCAGGACAAGGCTGCGTTCGTTACAGAGAACGATTTTCCTGTCCAAAAGAATTCACCAGTTTCCGAAGAAACACATGAATATCATGAAGATTATGCAACAAAAGTTTCTTACGGTACGTATTTTAACCAGTTTTTATTATCTCTTTTGTTGTTGTTGTTGTGTTGTTACACATAGTAACAGGCATAAACTCGAGGAAATCTTTCTTGAGAAAATCATTTAAACTGCAATGATATAACAAATAATAAATAAATATATATATATATAGTAAACTAATGAGCTCCATTTGGTTTCCATTAGTTTACTATATAGAAAATCATTTAGCAGCTTTAAAGGAAAGCTCTTTATTTACACGAAGTTCCAAGCAAACTTCCGAGACCTGCCCTTCTTGTTTGCATTGCGCTTGCCTTTAAAAGATTCGACGGCCTGCTGGTCTCGATGAAATAGCAAATACAGAATACAGAATTATTTTCTTGTTCTGTATAAAAGTTCCGCCGCTTGCGTCACTAGATATGGTCCATAATTCCATGCAGGAAGGAACTAGTTAATATTTTAACCCATCTAAAAGAATCCAGCACTTGGAATCCGGAATCCCGCAGTTGGAATCTGGAACCCACCTGGCTATGGAATCCGGAATCCAGCATCTTCAATAAAATGACTTTTTAGGGGAT
Organism: Stichodactyla helianthus; assembly: GCA_015163945.2. Classification (NCBI taxonomy): domain Eukaryota; kingdom Metazoa; phylum Cnidaria; class Anthozoa; order Actiniaria; family Stichodactylidae; genus Stichodactyla; species Stichodactyla helianthus. The sequence goes on from WUAP02156142.1 coordinate 5,001, forward strand.
TATTTACTCCTTATTAACCGAGTGCGAGGTCTTTACGGTAAAATATCAGACCGAGGTCTGATATTTTCTCTCGTAAAGACCGAGCAAACGAGGTTAATAAGAAGTTTATTATATAGCATTTAGCACTAAAACTATTTTCAAACAATCTTTGTAGAAACTAGTTGTTTAATGACAGCGTGACAGTCATTTGTAACACAACATCTGGTCATGCGCACTCAATGAATTTTCATAAAAAACTTGGCGAGAAAGCAGCTTTTCAGAGCAAAACTTGAATGGAAATGCGAATTACGATTCCAGAGGGTTTATTCGGAATGAAGAAATTCTGCCCTTTAATGCCATACAATGTGAGAATCCAAGGAAAAGTTTCTGGATCATGCATGTCGTTTCTCAATCAACTCAAGTTCAAAGAGCAAGGAAATCATTTGCCGACAAAATTATCTCACGTGTTCAGGACGATTCACATCAATCTTTGTTGGGATTTTACTTGCCAGTTCTATTCCTTATTATTACCAATATACGCGGCTAAACAGGAAACTGCCCTCTTGTAAACACGCGCTCAGCGGGCCGCAAATGACACTACGCGGGCGCAAATAAACAATATTCCCTCCAAAAGTCATTTTATTATCCTTATTATCAATAAACAAGCCAAACTCTAATTGGCTAAAATTCATCGGATGATGAATCAAAAACCAATCAGCAGTAGGGCCAATAATGTATTATCAGCCCATTCGAGTCATTATCGGCCCGCTGAGCGCGTGTTTGCAAGAGGGCGGTTTTCTGTTTGGCCGCGTATAAAGGTAGTAATAATTGGTCTTCAATTATTTCGGACTAGATAATGTGCAGGTTTAAGTTGATAATACCATGCATGATCTGTGGGTTTTTTGCTTTACACAGATGAGCTTTTAAGCGAAGGAAAGAATCAACGTCAACAGATTCTCCACAACAAATGGACTGACGAAGAAATTCAAATCTTTAATACTAAGTAAGTTTTAATTAATGTTATAATATTATTTGCTGACGAGGAAAGTCAAATAAAATATAGAATCACTAAACTTATCTATGTTTAATATTGGTTGCCATTATAGGTATGTGACTCTAAAATGTTCACGGGATAAGAAATTTGCAGCCATGGCAAAAGCTATGGCAAACAAGGTAAGGGACCATTAGCGATCGATTCGGACCCAATTCTCTTAAGGACGTTCGCGGGCGAATCCAAAGTATATGAAAATTCTCTGAAACTTTGACAGTTGATAAAACAATATTAGACACACAAGTAATCGCAACAAAATGGGAGGGTCACCAATCCTTCGAGGAAGTCGGTGATTTCGCGCCTATCATGAGCTGCGTGACAAGTCATCAAGAGAAGAAGAAAAAATTTAGGCCAAAAACTTACACATTATTGTGAGAAAAGGTATTAGAATGACTCTGTAACAAATAAACTGCTCGTTTAGAATGATTCTTTTCTAAGCGGCATTAAAATCAATTTTTTTTCTTTTTCTTTTTCTTTTTTCTTTCTTTCTTTTTTTTTTTTTTTAAGGAAAAAGAGAAAGTACGTTTCGAACAAAAATGGCGCTTTTTGCCGCTTTCGCGGCTCGAAATGAAGCAGATAAAGTCGCATTTCGGTGCGAAAAATAAATGAATTTTTTAAAAAAAAACTGAGAGAAGGCTCATCTCTAGTATTTCTTTAAGTATATGTAATAAAAAAGGGGGGTCATCGTTTGATTTGGAGAGATATTTAATTTCAAATCTTAATAATTGATTCACTTACCGAAGAGGAGCGTGACATATGGCGCGCGGAATGCCAGGGTGGAAACTCTTCAAAACACGCGTTATTCGTTGTTTTTCTCTCTTTTCTTAGCTGAAAAATCTTTTCTCGAGGCTCAAAATTTTCTTTTTTTATATAATTTTCCCATTTCTGATGATTTTCCCGCTTTTTTTAATAATAATTTTGATGAAATCTTGATTAGAAAATTTGAAACTCCCATTGAGCTTGTCACGTAATATAATGTGACGTGCGCAGAAATGATGCGCGTGAGCAATGCCCGCGAACGTCCTTAATTGCAGGGGTTGGATCTTGAAAGAATTTGCTTTAAAAGTGTTTCACACTTTTTATTACAGACTTTTGGAGATTGTGTGGAGTTTTACTATTTGTACAAGAACATCTTGCCTTTTGTAAAAGTAGAGGTGAGCGGATCCTATCATGGTCGATTTTCATTGAACACTATAGGAGGCTCGGACACATGATACGACGTTCCCTGCGACGTTGCTTGCAACAGGGAAATCGTGTGTCCACCCGTGCAACTGTTGTGTGCGACGTTGCAGAACTAGAAACGAGTTCTACTTTTACTAAGGACAAAGTCGTTTTGTGTTGTTCAAACGCTTTAAAGTAAATATATATACTGCCAGGTCAACGTATAGAAATAATAGTTTTTGGGGAAAACGATCAGTAGCATACTTTGCCATGACTTTACAAAACGGACAGCCTTCTGTTGAATGAAACAAAGGAAATCAAAGTCTCATACCGCGTTGTAGTCATAAAATTTTCACTTCAAGCCGTCTTTTGGGGCTTTTATACACTCTTCTTGTAATGATACACAATATAGCAATGCACAAATTAATCAGATTAATTACATGTTCTTTATGATCCTAGAGAGAACGAAAGAGAAAAGCCAAGCAGAGAAAAGAGAGACTAGAGAAACGAAATGCTCCGTGCGCAGGAAAACTGCACTCTCAAACTGACCACCATCCTGAAGTTGCTGATAAAAGTCAAGCTAAGGTAAAAAAAAGACAACAACAGCAGCAGCAGCAACAACAAGACATGATTCTTGAACGAACGAAGTCTAGACTGAATCTTGTATTACTGATAAAGATTGACGATCCCATTTTTGATATTTCACGTGAGTGATCCAAAATTAACAATAAGATCTAAATCAAGGCCTCTGAGAAACAGAATAATTACGATTTATTCATTGTTTCCCCGGAGCCTCGATTCAGATGTTATTGTGTGCGGTCATTCAACTTGAAGTGGGCCATTTTTTGCTTTGATTTTAACACAAACTTGCCTCGAGCTCAGTTTTGTGATTATTTGATTTCCGTGGACATGTATAAGAATGTGTATAAGAAATGAAATTTAAAACATTTTTTCCTTAACACACATTGATAGGTAACCCATGACTCTTGTGACATCCATGGCATCAAGCACATTTCCAAACTTGAGACAAGCTTGCCAACGATGAAACGATCCCGTGAAGACTACATGGCCAATTGCATAGATAATAAAAGTTTGGAAAGCACAAAGAAAATCAAGACAAGCGATAAACAAGCTGAGACTACAAACACTATGACGAGATGTATGACAACTAGTGCTGACAGTACGACCATTGATCGATTAAACACACGGAAAAGAAAAGCAAACGATGACAGTTTCAGTGGGGGTTTTGCTAAGAAAACAAAATTCGAAAGGACTGTACGCGCCCCAAGTAAAATGGACTTGTAAATCAGTATCCAGGGACAGTCGGTGCAAACAGAAAATAATAATGAACGTCGGCCGGCATGAGCTGTTCGATACTTAATTAGTCGGAGGATGATAACCAAAGCAGACCCGAGAAGGCAGGACCTTAGAAGAATTAAATAATATATAAATGAAATTTTGCAATGTAAATAATAATCTGTAATTAAATAAAATACTCTGCAATATGACAAATTAGTATTATTGAAAACTGAACGCGGTGCAGGCACCCAAAAATAAACTCGTTCCTCTGACATGCATATCCTCTGGTCTATATGTCAACAGACACTCCATATACGATTTCATTATATTTAGACTACGCATGTTCCGCCATTTTATCTCTAGCGACTGCGCTCAATCCCACGAAGCATTTCTGAAAATTTGCTACACGGACAGCGCGGGCGCGAATGATTAAATTGGATACATATTAATTCTAGTGTCCTCCCCTTTCCACGCCACTGCTCAGCTGACCCAAAAATGAGGTAAGGAAGAATTAACAGCTTTCACATGTGGTTAGAAGTTGTCCTAATCCTTGTAAGATATCCTAGTGCCAGAAGTCAACCCAAAAACTAAAGGAAACATACCGGATACCGAAACAATTTTAATAAAAAGGCTTTAAGAAGAGAGGGGGTGTTGTTGTTCTTCTGTTCAGGTAAAACTAATCATACACGGACGTCACAGATAAATTTTGCTGAAAATGATATAATAGACCTTTCCCGAATAGACCTACCTTCGTTGTTTGTTTACCCATTTCAGACCACGTGATGTCACTCCTGGGAATAAATTCTTTCTTATGTTGATAGGTTAGCATTTTCATAATAAAAGAACAATTCCCAAGAGAATGCCACGTGTCTGAGATGGGTAAAGAGGTCTATTCGCTTAGATGATCGCGAAACAATGGTACCAAGTCGAGACTGAACTTGATTCTTTTGTTTATCAAGGCCACCCTCAACCTTGAAACCACATACACCACATACATTACATTCGGCTGCGTTTCTAGCGTGGTTGGTCCTCGTGGTATAGTGGTTAACACATTGGACTAGTAAACCGAAGACGTGGGGTTGGATTCCCGCTAATGGCTTAATGTTATTTTTCTCTTTATTCTTTCTACATATATATACACACACCGAACGCATCCACTTTACATTCAACTTGAAACCATTGTTTCGTGATCATCCAAGCGAATTCAGGAAGCTCTATTGATTGAAACATGACAACAATCAATTCGCTGCGGCTTCGTTTGTTCAGATTAAAAAAGATATTTGACAATTCTTTAATTATGTTTATCTTCGTCGCCTTAATGACAAATCGATTATGGAACGAGTTGCACATCAAGTGGCTTTTATTTTCCCTCAGATACGTTGCTTTCGTTCATGATTTATTCAAAGCTGAGATTCAGTAAAATAAATCTGAGCACAGATTTTATTTGTCTATCGTTCCGTTCCCCGAGAAAGCCATGCTGTCTTTTTATTGCTCTATACTTTATCGCACACCTGATCTGGGGCGTCCGTCCGTTACCTGGATTGCTGGAAGCAATCCAACATCCGCAGTCCTGTGCCAGTGTACAGTAATTTTTCAGTTTTCCCTCTAATTTTGTTATCTTCCATCATTATCAGAAAAAAATACCTAAAGACATAAACATTAAAATATATGATAATACACATAATAAGCTTGTTTCACTCGAAAATAAGCCGTTTGTTAAGTACTTAGGCCTTTTCATAGATAAAAACTTAACTTGGAAACCTCATATTGATTATATTAGTAATAAAATTAGTAAAACTGTCGGTCTTTTTGCCAAACTGAGACATTATATTCCCTCTACTACATT
>WUAP02156153.1:0-10334 GCA_015163945.2 Stichodactyla helianthus
ACAGAACAAGTCATAGAGAAAAGAGTGACAACAGAACAAGTCATAGAGAAAAGAGTGACAACAGAACAAGTCATAGAAAAAAGAGTGACAACAGAACAAGTCAGTCTTTTCGCGCCACAAGTGTGATTTCGCACGAAGCCTCGCTTTCATGCATCTTTTTTCGAGAATTCGGAAGTGAGCTATTTGGATACTGGTTTCTACTCCATCCGAATCTTCGCAAAAAGACATTGGTAAGTAATATAACCCAACTATCAGCCGTTGTGAAAAGGTGATAAATTCACACTGAGTATTTTACTAAAATCACTCCAAAACAAGCATCAAAAAAACATCACCGTGGTAACCGTTATTTTAACTAGTCTAAGACGAACAGTAATTGAAAAGCCGTTCGTACACAATAAATACATAAAGATTCACTACTAATCTTGGCGGAATATTGAAAACACTTAGAAAAACTAGATTCTTTGTTTGTTAACTACTTTAGTAATAAAGATATTTAACGGCTATTGGTTAATCTGGAACAACATATCGCACCCTTGGCGAGAGATGCTCAATATGCGTTCATTACAATAAAATTTCCCCATTCTTGGGTCTTAATGAGTAGCATAGACTTTTATCTAGCTATACTTAAACAACACAAGTCTAGAGAATATCTCGCTGGAAAACACAAGGAATTATGTGAGTGTATATACATCCATATATATATATATATTAGAAAACCAGGCAACTCCTTTTAACTTAGCAGTTTATTTTGAAGCTATGGGATCGTGAAAAAGACCCAGATTTACTCCAGATTTGGTTTTTTCGATGCGAAAACAACCATGAACCCGTTTCTCTATAAGCTTCGGATGTTGAACGAAAAAATCTTGCTTTAATGTCCTCTGAGAGAAAGAGTAGACTTTCATCTGTTATTTTTCAACGCTCAGTAAGAAGAGGACTGAATAATAGCGATAATAATATTTTTCATATTTCAGTCTAGTAGTATTCATAGTAAGCGATCGTTTTGATAATGCTAGATATGTCTTCCTTATGAGTGTTGATACTGGAATTAAAATCAAAGGAAAGGAAGAGTAGAAATTTGCAAGATTGATCTCTGCCAAAACGAGTAGTTTATCCCTATTCCCAGGACACTGAGTTTAGGATTTTCCCATGACATTTTTTACTTGTTTTTTGCCAGAAACTATCCGTCGTTCTATCACACATAGCCTCTTATTTCCTGTAATCGGCACAAATGGATTGTCTAGACTGAAAAGTAGGCTTGAAAGCACCTGCCTTCTTCCTTCACAATAAAATCCAACTAAAGCTTGAATCGGCAATGTGTATTTTACTTCAGACATAACAAAACTCATTGTGTTTGGCATACTTTCCCGCTCGTAGTCTTAATATCGCTAAATTAGATCCAAAAATGAAGCTTAATGCGAACAAAAATAACATCTTCTTGGAATCAGCATAACGGAAATTAAAGACAAATAATTGTTTTAATAAAATTTCGCATTTCAAATAACCAGAATGACTTAGCTTACTGATGAAAGACGTTTGAGAGAATAAGACAAATTATCATTGGATAAATTTTGTCTTGGTGTCAAAGTTAAAGTGTTTGCTTAAGATAAAAACTAACTTGACTACACTTATTTCAAAAAAAGTTTGTCGGTCGACAATCTGAAATCTGAAATCTGACCCAGACATTTCCTCAGCGCAGGTCATCGCTCAAAGATGGTATCGTACTTAGTTATTTACTGATTGTAAACTACTAAAAGATAAAACGTAAATATAAAAATATTCTGTCATATCGAGACATCCAGTTCTACTGGCAGCCAAAAGAAGCCATTTTAGCACTTTTGGTCACTGTCGTTTGCATCATTTGTTCATAAGATAGTTCTGGTATGACTTATCGCCTATCGCCTATCTCCTTAGGCGAGGACAACCTTTTTGAAATAGGTGTATGTAGAACTGGAGAGAAATGACCAGAGCTTGATTTGATCTACTGTTTTACAAATATGTACCGATGTTCTTCATAATAGTGTCTTTTTCCTTACGTAGCTATGATATCGGTAAATAATCTCATCCGCAAAATCCACGAGAAAAGATCGATTATTATCACTCAAGTAATTTTATGCCAAAAAAATGAAATTTAAAGCGAATTCAGGGTCCGTGAATATGCGCTCTTTAGTTAACCTCTCTACAATTGCTCTAAGATTGTTTAAAGATGATGTGAAAGTCAAGGACAAAAGATCAAACTGTCATCAAATTAAAAAGTCGTAGCCACTCTAAGAGAACTTAAACTAGTCGATCAGTTGTAGTGATATCAACTGGTATGGCTTTGGATGTTATTTTGTACTTCAAGGAGCGGCTTAAGAAAGAGAATTCGCGCCTGCGCATTGACAAACCGTGGGAAACTTACTCCCTGGTTTAGCAGTCAAGAGCCGTAATTGGAAGGAAACTAGATATCTAGTGGCTGATATCCGTATAGATTTAGAAATGGAATCATATTTATTTAGTTGTTCTGACCTAATGTTTTAACCATCGCTTTCCTATGTAAAAGAGGCCAAGTTACAGTGTCGTATTCGATTACGCTTCTGATATGCGCGCTCTTAGATTGTATATTGAAATTAGAGTTACTAAGCTCTTGCAGTCTTCAAAAATTCGATCTTACAATTTCAATTCGATTTGGAATCGGGTGTCGCAGATTTGTCAACGTGTGAGCAACTCTCTAACGGCCAATTTTTATCAAACAAAGCGTTCGGATGCTTACTAAACCACTGCGTAATAAAGTCTCCTATGTTCCCACATGATCTAACGGGTAGACCCAAAGTAAAGGTTCTTTATCTAAAACACAAAGCTATCTTTTTTAAAATTCTTAATTTGATTATATAGTTTATATTTTGATGCCGCAATTAAATTAAAGTGTTTTACTTTAATATTTAATGCGCGTTTTGATACTTTCATACCATAAGATTCCATTTGTTGTAATAAGCAAGATGCTCCGGTTATATTAGTGGTTTATTAGATCTGATTGGTCTTAATAAGCCACAAATCTCTGGAATATATGACTGTCTGAGTTTCTAGACGTGATGGCATTTTTTTTACCCCCGCTTGACCACAAAAGGACAAGAACTGTTAGATCAGAAACGCAGTAAAGCAGCTTTGCGCGCGCTTTTCCGTGCAAGATTTTGGTGCCTTCATTGTTCTGTGTTTTATGAAGAGTAGATCAATCTTGCTGAATTTTCCCTGGTGCCCTGTGGTTGGTCCTGATGCTCTGGTGCCTTGGAGCCGTGTTACCCTGGTGTCCTAATACCCTGTAGCCCTGTGCCCGGGTCGCCCTGCTGTCTCCTTCCTTGTCTTATTTATGTTCCTCGAATGCTTTGTGTTTTATGAAGATTAGATCAATCTTGCTGTTTTTTCCCTGGTGCCTTCTGGTTTTGGCCTGATACCCTGGAGCCTTGATGCCCTGTTACCCTGGTGCCCTAATACCCTGTGGCCCTGTGCCCGGGTAGCCATGCCGTCCCGTATTTAAGCCATAATCTCAACTATTTATTCCTTTTCCATTCACAGTTGCTCTCGAACTGATTCAAGTCAAAAATGAACAATTCTACTAAAAGTCCACTGGTGATGACTCTCATGCCATTACCTGAGGTGATCGCCTGGTGTTCAGCCTACACCATCGTTGACGCATTCATCTTAATCGGTAACGCACTAACTCTCGCTGTCTTCTACACAAACAAGCGTCTGTTGCGCATGCGCGCCAACTATTTCCTAGTGAATCTAGCGTTAGCAGACCTCCTTGTGGGCATCATTGCAGTTCCATTATTCACTTACCATCTGGGCGCAGCAAGTAAACACGGCCACATTGTCTGGAACGAGTTTCCTTATCAAATAGCCAAAGTCCTGGATATATTCATTGGTTGTGCGTCTATATTTACACTGGCTATTATAGCTTTGGAGAGAGCTTTCTCCGTGTGTTTCCCTCACTTCCACAGAGGCATTGGAAAGAAGGCTTATTTCTATATGATCGCAGTTGTGTGGATTCTGTCGTTTTTAATGGCAGTATTGCGACTCTTAGTCTTGACCAGAAAAGATATCAGCTTCAAAGTGTTTTTCTACTTCTTAATCGTAACTTTTTGTTTATCAATCATATTCATCTGCATAAGTTATCCAGTTATTGGAATTCGAATGAAGTTCCGTTTCGCTAACGTCGAAAAACACAGGAAGACCAACGATCACGACCGTCGACTTGCTCTCATGCTATTTCTCGTTACTACCATTTTTATCTTCACGTGGCTGCCATTTCATATCTTAAACGTCGTGACATTTTTTTGTCGCTCGTGTAGAAAAATGCCGAATGAACTGCCGTATATCATCAAGCTTCTTCACTATGGTAACTCCTGCGTTAACCCAATCATATATTCCTACTTGGTACCGGAGTTTAGACGAACAGTCTTGAAATTATTTGGAAGGGCGGGCAAAAGGCAGGCGTATGCTTCGACTCAGCTGTCGTGAGAAAATGTGGTGCCTGTTGCAGAATTATGACGAGATTCTGCTTGGAAAAAGACACGAACGCTGCAACATGTCGCGCAGTCAATTCATTTTTTTCTGACAAAAATTCAATATTGAACAAGGAAGAGTCCTGTGCTCCTACAATCTTCAACTGCCTGCTTTATTTGCCCATTGGCGAGGCTCCTGGATATAGTGTGGTACTCTGGAAAGGCCAAGGTTTTTAAAAGAATTCATAGATCCACTCAAACAGTAGCTCCACCAATCAGGGCGTCACAGTTTTCCCAAAGGAATATGGCAGGTCCGACAAAAAACAACATAAACCTCTCGATTTCAGGGAGATTTTTGGTTTTATTGCCGATTCTTCAAATGTGTTCTTAGGATGAATAACTCCAATTCCAACCATGTATAATTTTTAGTAATCAACATTTGTTTTGGTGTCGTAACCTGATGAAATGTTTTGGCTTGTTGGACGTAGCAACAGTAACTATGGAGCAGTGTTTCAGAAGTTTTGAAACAATTTTGTATTTATAATAACTGAAGTTTCAGCAAGCAACACAAAGAAAAACCAAACTAATCGATCATGTGAACTACATATGTATATAACGGGCTGAAAGTGTTACGCAAAGATCACGTGCATGAGATTTGCATAAAGATTACAAAACGAAAGTATACAAGATCACGTGACCAAGCTGCGTAATTATCACGTAACTAAAGGTTGTAAAATTGTCACGTGACTACATTGTACATAATGTCACGTGACTATATGGTAGATAATGGTCACGTGACAACTCTGTACATTATAATTGAATGCAAAGTGTAAATAGCAGCACGTGACACAGCAAATATGAAGGGAAAAATGTATAAAGAAAAGAAAAAAAAACTGAAAAGAAGATTGTAAGCGCAGCCTTGGACGCCATCTCTGATGTGGGAATCATCCGGGACTTATTGTCTTCTATCAATAAGCAAACTCTCTCATCCGATCAGCCTACAGCTATGTCAAAAAGGTTGACTCGAGAATGTCGAATAACAACACCGCACAATGAATCTAAAGTACGAGGCATTTTGATAGTTAAAGAAGCGAGTTACTAAGCGTGCAACTTGTCGTTCAACATTGTTGCGTTACAAGTTGCAGGGTAAATGTTGCTCGATAAATGGAAACTACAGAGTAAACTATAGGCTAAATTTAACGACACTGCTTCCTGTGTATCACATCTTCAAAGTATTTTGTACGTCCGTATTACTCCACTCCCCGCGCAACAAATTTTCTTTGTTGCGAAGAGTAGAGATGGCTTCCACTTCGTGCAACAAAGAAATCTGCTGCGCGCAGGGTAGTAATATGAGCAACATTTACTCTGCAACTTGCAACGCAACAATGTTGCATGACAAGTTGCACGATTTTGTTGCCCGTATTACCGCACCTTCAGATAGTACTGTTTATGAAATAAGAGACCGTGTTCTGTCGGCATATAGAACATTTAGATTGTCCTGATTTAAACCTCATTCTAACCACAAGAAATGTTTTCTGCCTCATTTAAGGCTTATACACACTAAGGGTTTTGCTCCGGGAGCAGGCTCTCCAGGGTCGTTTTGCTCCTTTGTTTAAACCCAAAGATTTCATGGAAAAAAGGTTGTGGCGGGAGAAGAATTTTGCCCTCGGCTCACACTCCCTGATATTAAACTGGTTAAATATCAGCGAGCATGACCACACCATGCAGCAAGCTCCCGCAGCAAGCTTCCGCAGCATGGTGTGTACTAGTAGTACAAAAATGACCCGGGAGCCTGCCTCTGGAGCAAAACCCTTAGTGTGTATGGAATTTTATACGCCATTTTAGTATTAGTATATCCAAATGACTGTGCCTTATTGGTCATCCACTCGTCAATGCAATAGACACAGCTTTGTGCTTATTTTGGCAGATAACGTGAAACAAGCGGTTACTAGTAACTATTACGCTTTGACTGTGTTAAAATCCTTCACGCTTATAGTGAGATTCCTAATAGACCTAATCCACTTGGCCGTAGTGTTTTCCCATTTAAGACCACGTGTCATTCCCTTAAAAATACGATTCTTTGTTTGAGGGTCATCCATATTAACGTATCTTCTCAAGCGTGTCCGAGAAACAAAGAAACAATACCCAAGGGAATGACACGTGGTCTGAAATGGGAAAACAAATACGCCCAAGTGGATTTGGTCCTTCAAAAAACATTACTGACAAGTGATGGTTATTTTCCACTAGGACTGGGCGGATATAGACGAACCCTTGATGTATCAATTTTACTACGTGACTGAGCCAGGCTTGACTAGTGTTATTTCATACGGACAAGATAAACAAGCACAATCCAAGCTTCCTGTTGGCAAAAAAGTACAGAACTATGAAATAAAGATACTCATACTTATCGTAGACTCGTTGGCAGCCTTTACAAAGGAGGAGAAAACGGTTAAGGTAATGCTATGACTTATTTCATAAATCCAAGGAAAGTTTGAATTTCGACTGATACGTCTTACAGTTCCCCTCAGTTTTAACTTTAAAAAAGTTTCGTACATTTAAAAAATAACGGCATTTTATTTTTATTATAATTTGTAATTATTGAATATTTATTACAGGTTGAGCCGATTACTTCTGAAAGCAGCGATAAATTAATAAAGGATTTGGAAGATGCCTCGAAAGAGGTAGATTTACTACTCAAAACTGGTCATGTAAAGAAGGCAAGCCAACTAGCCAACGCAGCTCTAGACACGATGTCCAATGCAAAGCAAGATGAAGTCGATGAGAAAGAAAGAACAGAGGTATGCAGGAATATCTTTTTAGTGAAGTACATTTAATCGAGTCTAAGCTTCAATGTTTTCAACTCGGCTTATGTTTTATAGCCTCTGGGAATAGTCCTTTTTACGTTCCCGCCGCCAAACTTAATATAAAAAAGAAGGGAGAAATGAGAACATTATAATAATAAATTCGATATCTTTAAGAAAAGCTATGCCTTTCGAGAAACTTATTTCTCCTGAGGACACGCAAGAATTAAAAGTAAGAGTTTCTCCCTTCTTTGCTATATCAATGTTGGATGACTCAACTCCAGCCTCGTTCTCGTATAATTTTCAAAACGGCGGCGGGAACTTTGAAAAACACTATTTAGGGCTCTTTTTTCTTTTTTTTTTTTCTTTTATTTTATTTTATCGTTAAGTCATGTTCCTGATCAAAAAAATAGTAGTCAGTCATTTTATTACAATTCAGGAATTGCGTGCTATTGTAATGAACGTCGAGAAGTTTTGAGCATTTATCATAAGGGTATTTTCCTTACGCAGAGTCGTTGTGTTTATAATTTTTGACTATGTCCAGTCCACGTCTTTTCTTAAATAAGCGAATATTTTAACTGACGTTCAGAATAACTATTTTTGCAAGGCGGAGAAAATACCTTAAAATTACTATCAACAATAAGTCAAATCTCTGTCTCTAAGCAGTTCAAGTAATTTATAGTTCTCGTCATGAAAAAGGCGCCAGCAATTCTTTGTTGCAGGACTATCTGCTCTACTATCTACCTATGACTTCTACCCTACTATCTGCTCATGTACGCTCATGACCAAGAGCGACAAGCAACAAGCCAAAACCGTGAGGGACGTCGGTACTCTTTAAAGCTTCGTTCTCACTAGCGACGCAAGCATAAGCGCAAGCAACATACGCAGACTCAGTAGGGTACTGCTCATTAACGGTTCTTGTCTTTTCTCACACCTCGGTGATAAATGCAATACTGAGTCTGCGTATGTTGCTTGCGCTTATGCTTGCGTCGCTAGTAAGAACCAGGCTTAACTGCAATTAATGTATTAACTGTAGGAGGTTGCATGCACAAATAATATGTAATACCAAAGCTGCGAACCAAGTGTATGTGCTACAGTAATTATTATACTCGCAGAATAAAATAATTACGAGTTTAATTTACCGGTATCATTTGCGGTCTTAGATTGTTGCTTGTCAATTTTGGTCGCCACAACGTTCTTTAAAATAACTTTATATCGTCTATTTCAGTTGATTGATAATATAGTTAACCAAATGGCGTCAAACGTGAAGACGGAAAACCTTCAAACGTTAACACAAGTGACGTCGGTTTTCGGGCGGGCAACAGCTAACCCGGATGAAGTTTCTTTATCGACACAGGTAAGCAATAAATATGTTCGATTCAGGAAAATGGATCTAACTATGGCTAAGCATGACGGCAATTGCCGTATATCACTATGGCGTCAAATTAAAACAATCTATTGTTTAAACGCTAAGGATTATGGTCGTGGGAGGGGGGCAAAACATTAACAACACAAAGAAAATCGATTTTGTTCTAATTTCTATTGTTGTGTGAAGATTCTGTCTCCTTCAAACCAGCTGTGACGTCATAATGGAATAGGTCAATTACAACGAATCAGACCGAAATGTTACTGCGTTCAGTTTGCAAACCCACAATATTTGCTGTGCCTGTCAATTAGCTGTCACTATATTTCCTCACATCGAATCATATTCGTCGAATAACATACTTCAGTAGGCGGGAGGAACTTTGAAGTTTGACGTCGCAATATGAAAACCCAACCCTTATAACACAAAAAAGGGTCATCCATTACCAGCAAAATTAAACTGTTCTATCACAAACTTTATGAAGAATGGATTTTCAAAATATGGTCGTAAGCATTAGGGACACTTTCAAGATGTTCCATTGTGTTATGCTTTTGTCTTAAATGGAGAGACACATAACCTAGTCATTGAAATCATGTTTAAAAGGATAAAACCATGGACTCCTTGGAAAAGATGACAAATCTCTTGGTTGAAAAGTCCAAAGACAGGAGCGCCTCAGAAGATAGTCTAGTGGAAGCGAGCGGAGAGAACCTGGCTCTAAGTCTTGGTAACATCATGAGATCGGCTGCTAAAAAAGCAGATGTAAACAAAGAAAAACAAAGTACCAAACAAAGGAAACAGGTATGTTACGTTATATAAACAAACTGAAGATTCGCAAAAAAACATTCATGTTCCCACAGCCGCTCTTTCTAACTGCGCATGCTCGAGGATTTATCTTGGCTCTTATCTTGGAAAACTATCGTAATGAAAAAATTCGGAGTTAGACGTTCAAACCATTGTTTTCATCTTAGCTCTACTGCGCATGAATACCCAGATTCTGGGTCTTCCAGTTTGGAGTTTTCCAGAGCCAAGAAAATTCGTGGAGCATGCGCAGTAAGAAATAGCGACTCTGGGAACGAGAAATCCCCCATTCATGCAATGTGCAACAGCAGTTCGTACCAGCTGGCCACACATGCGCGGTTCATATATATTTACTGCCAACAAACCATGTAGCACCTTTTGACCCGACTTTCATTTCCCAGAGTATTACTGTCGGCGACAAGTCAGTAGTTCTTGTAGATAAAGTCGGAGAAAGTCTTTTAAAGAGGAAAGTTGTTGGTGAGAGTCCTAGCGTTGTGAAGACAGCATCATTATCAATGGTTCTTGGGAGACAAAAGCCAGAAGATTTGGACAAGACAAAGATAAAAGAAGGAGAGATGTCCTTTGTACTACCACCTGCTGATATCCTTGGCACCGAGTTAAGAAAATTGAAATTTGTGGATAGCCAGGTCAGCATCTTCCTTAATTTTTCATTCGTTCGTTCGTTCAATCATTTATTTATCTGTTCATTCATTCATTCGTTTGTTCGTTCGTTCGTTCTTTCAGTCATTTATTTATTCACTTTTTCGCTCGCTCATTCCTCCCTCCCTCCCTCTCTCCCTTCCTTCCTTCCTTCCTCCCTTCCTTCCTTCCTTCCTTCCTTCCTCCCTCCCTTCCTTCCTCCCTCCCTCCCTCCCTCCCTCCCTTCCTTCCTTC
>WUAP02156164.1:0-10333 GCA_015163945.2 Stichodactyla helianthus
TGTTAAGAATAGAACTAGCCTTTACACAAAAACTGGTTTCACAGGTTTTTCAAAACCAATACCAAGCAAACCTATGCCATTTCCTTATATGGAGTGTAATCTAGTCAAACCTGTTTAGAACAAAAGAAATGACGCACCATAACAAACTCAAACTCCTCTGTTTGCCAACTTCAGTGGCAATAACTTTAACTTGTCACTCAGACTGTTATTACCTTATGTGGCTTGCTTTTTTCTCCATTACAGGTGGAGGTATCTTTGGGATTGGAGCACTTGGTACTTGTACATTATCAATACCCTCACCTAAATCTGGCCTTAAAGGAATTGGAGGTGGTAACCTCTTTGAAGGTGCTGGAAATGCATTGCTACTAGGGGTAACAGTTGTTTGTGAATGACCTTGTCCATCTTCTACAGGGCTGATGAGAAAAAATATATTTAATGATTTATTTTTGAAAAAGAAATCCCTTAAAAGTTTTTTCTGAATAATACACATGAGAATAGGTTGTGAAAAATACATTCATTTATCATTCAAGATAATGATGTTAAGAAAGCTTATATTTCTAATGAATTGTACCTTTGTTCATCAAGGTCAATTCTTGGTGGCGGGGGAGGCTTTGGCCTGCTCATCTTGATGTCGTAGTTTCTTGAAAATGCAGGTTTCTATTTCACTTTTCACATCTGTGAGTAATTAAATGAAAGACTGAATAATCAACTAATACAGGTACACTATTTTTCTTCTGCTTAGGTCATTGTTACAGACAGCCTTTTGAGATAGTGTTTTGACAATATTCTGACTAGAAGCAATAAAGCTGTTAAGTGTGACATAATTTGAATGAAAAATGACTTCTGGGTCCAAAATGAAAAACAGTTCTTTGAAGATTTTTCTAATTGCTTTGTTCTTCATAGTAGGAATTGGTGTACATAGGTCTGTTTATTACAGGTGGAGGAGGAATTGTGGATAAGTGTTTTGGTTTTAATTTAGTCAATTTTCTGAAAAATTGGACCCGGAAATACGTCACAACTTCACGTCTGACAAGCTCTATAGCCTGCCAGTCATTTCTCTGTATTGCATATTTTACCATGGTTAATGAAATGAACTTTCTCATTACAGATGCGAAAAGTAACCAGATATTTTTCGAAACCTTAGAAATAGAGCTCGAGATCACGAGCCAAACTGAGGTAGATATAGGATAAGATTAGAAAAACTACAAGAATACAAATCAAAACACAGTATGAATATTTTTAAATTAAGCTTATAATAATCGATAAGGAAGCATTTAATTCGTATGTGGGATTTTAAGATCATAATATCGTCGTTAGTGTAGACTTAAAGACATCGCAAAGCAGCATTAATCAAGCATTTTATGGATAAAATAAAATATCAAATATGTTGATAAACAAGATAAATTTTGCTCTTTCAGGACGGAAACTTCACACGATGACGTGCCGATAGTCATCGCCCATAAAAAACACCTTCTGCTCGCGAATAACACCCTAATGACAATAAAATGTATAAAATATAGTACCTTTTGTGTACTGGACACCAAGGAGACCCTATAGAGGCCGTTATTCTTGATTATTAGGGGTTAACAACAGCTGAACATCAGGAAATACAAGAATTTTGGACGCAAAAAAATGAAACCTCCTGAAGTGAACCGCTGATTGACATGGAGCAGTTCGCGGGATTCTGATTGGTGCGCGGTGCATTGTGGGTAGTATGTCTGGCGGTTATTTTGAAATTTACAAGACCGAATCATTCGAACACTGTACTTGGGCAATACCTTGGAATACGGACCGGCGATCGAGATCTTAGCTTTATGGACTAAAATCTTAATGAATATACTTCTGATTTTCGTAGGTAAGGTATTTTATCCTGTATAGTGGTGATAACGACGCTAGCGAGCGTCTTTTGGGGGTTCTGTTTGATGCAATTTCTTACTCAAAGTAGAAAGAGTTGTGCTAAATGGTTTTGATAGTCCTGTTGATCGAATCTTGCCAAATTAAATATCGTAGTTCAATCTCATTTTAAATTATAACTTTTTCTTTGCATTTGCTTTTGGTATTTAATTGTGTTTTTAATAGAAGATGCAGCATTTACCAAAATATCTTAAAAGAAAATCGAATTAGCTGTTATTGAAAGATTTATATATTGATTGGAAAAGTTGTCATTTATTTGACTGAACTTTAGGGAGCGGGCATTATTTAGGGCAGGGGAGGGGCTGGATGATTGCTTTGCTTTAAAGACCGTAGATTAACTAACCCCACCTATGACAGGTAAGAGCTTTCAAAAACCCCTCCTTCATTTCTTGCCAAAAATTCATAACCCCTCCTTTCACAACAATACCTTTAATTAGGCTAAAGATTATAACAAAACTGTTCTTTTTATACAAAGGCATTGACAATGAAAAAGATTGTATTGTATTTCTCAAGACCCCTCCTTTTTCATTCTCGGACGTTTCATAACCCCTCCTTCTAGACCCTCCCAAAAACTGTAACCCCTCCTTAAAATCATCCAGCCCCTCCCCTGCCCTAAATAATGACCACTCCCTTAGCTCTCTCACGCTGTTAGATCTACACAGACATTACGAATGCATTTGAATACTAGATTCATGGGGGATAATCATTTTCTGATTTGAGCATAAAATAAATCTCTTTAAGTGCCTAGTCGTTTCTAGCGCTTTCGCACTAATTGGGGGCACTATCACTCACACACACTACCACTACATTGACTGTTTTAAGCATACAACTCTCAGCTCACATGTTGATTTTTATGAAAGGAGGAATACCGGAGAACCTGGAGAAAAACCCTTGTGGCAAGGGAGAGAACAACACATCTAACAAACTCTACTCTATTACTTCATTTTCTGTAACAAGAGAAAAAGATACATTGATAGATTAAATGAAAAATCTTTGCTTCTTGTGCCTGCAAATATAACCTGTGGAATCTCAGGGTATCCTCAAGGCATTATAAAATAGGGAAAAAATCTCTCCCAAATTAAACCAGCTCAGCATTCCAACTAATTACAAATGCCTTCTTTTCCATTTCAGAATTTCTAATTTATTTGTAATTTAATATATAATATATAAAACTGTACACTGTAATCCAAAATGCCAGAAGCAAACACAGAGAAGACTATCCCAGTTCATGTAGCCTTAAGAATAAGACCACTGCTTCCTAAAGAAATCGGAGAAGGTTGTCAGGAATGTATTGAAGTTGTACCTGGAGAGCCTCAGGTTGTCATGGGCAACAACAAAGCTTTCACATATGATTATGTATATGGCACGACAGCATCACAAAGTGAGCTTTATAAACAAACAGTTGTTCCCATTCTTGATGGATTTTTCAAAGGATACAATGCTACAGTGCTAGCATATGGACAGACTGGGTCTGGCAAGACTTATTCAATGGGAACAGGTTTTACAATGTGCACTAATAGAGATGACATGGATGTCCAGGGTGTCATCCCTAGGGTAATTCTAGATTTATTTTCACACATTGAAAGCAAGAAGGAGGAAACTGAATTTCTGTTAAAAGTTTCATTTCTTGAGGTAAGATAAACAAAAATTTGAATTATTACAAACATCTGTTAGTTCATCTACTGATTACTAGTAATACCTATTTTATGTATATTGATGTATATTAACTATATTTAATCCTTGTTCTTCTTCTTTGCCAGATTCATAATGAAGAGATACATGATTTATTAAACCCTTCCTCATCGAGTGATAAAATAGCTGTTAGAGAAAATGTTGATGGAGGCATCAAGGTAATGTCTTATTTATTGTCCATTTTCAAGATTGGTTTGGAAAGTGATAGAATGGATCTTTTGGCAATATCTTTATCAAGAGCTATGCATTGGAAAAATCTTTGTACAGGATGAATGTGAAGTTTCAAGTAATAGATCAAATATGGGAAAGAGTGCTTCATCCAATATTCAAACACCAAGAATTGAAGTGGGTTGAAAATGCAGCAGAGGTTATAACTGCTGACTTTCAGGTGTTTGGATAGAGGATGAAACACAGCTGTTTTAAAGTGTTTTATCTAGCTTCTCAAACCATGAATAATTCTAGAAGAAAATCAAATTTAAATTTGGCCAAATTTTACTTTGTCTTCTCCTTATTTACGAGTTTGAGAAAAATATTTAACATTAAATATCCTAGATTGCTGGTCTAGTAGAGTTACCTGTAGTATCAGGTGAAGAAATGGTGAGGGCGCTATGTAATGGATCTGCTGCAAGAGCAACTGGTGCAACAGCAATGAACAGCACCTCAAGTAGATCACATGCAATATTCTCAATCATTATGGAACAGAAAGATAAGACTGGAAATGGGTAAATAGAAATATTAGAAGCAATACAATTTTAACAGTTTCTCTTGACACGGCTCTTGGCTATTCATTTATAAATATTCAGAACATATTGCTATAGATAATTTATTAATTTCATCTAATATAACTACCAAGTTATATTTAGTTACCAGATTTTGTACTTTGAGCATAGTTTTAGGTCAAAGAATCCTATGTTTACAAGAGTTGAATTTCTTTAATTATGATCAGGGACATAAAAAGAGCCAAGTTCCATCTTGTGGACTTGGCTGGTTCAGAACGTTGCAAGAGAACTAACGCACAAGGAGAGCGTTTCAAGGAAGGTAAAATGAAAAGTTCAAAGCATAAAACATGACTGAATACAGTCTTATTTCTCATCTCTTGGAACCCCCAATCTTGTAACTAACCTATTTGATCATTTAATTCAGGAGTGAATATCAACAAAGGTCTCTTGGCTTTGGGTAACGTCATCAGTGCTTTGAGCGATGAACAGAGAAAGTCCAATGCTCATGTGCCTTACAGGGACTCTAAGCTGACAAGACTTTTACAAGGTAAACTTGACTGAATCCATCCATCCTCTCCACCCATCTATATATTCATCCATCTTTTTGATAAAACATTACTCATCTTTTGCCAGATTCTTTGGGAGGTAACAGCAACACAGTGATGGTAGCATGCGTAAGTCCTGCTGACAGTAACTATGAGGAAACACTCAACACCTTGCGCTATGCTGACAGAGCACGACAAATTAAGAACAAACCAATCGTGAACCGGGATCCTGTGTCTGCTGAGATGGCTAGACTGAAACAACAGGTACTTCAAAAGAACCTTCATGCTTATTGGATAACTGTGTCACATGAACAAAAGGAATGTTTTAGCACTACTTTTCTTTAACTTAGAAATATGCATGAATTTGTTTAGGTTCAAATGCTTCAGCTCCAGCTGTTGCAAGGACAGACTCTCAATGGTACCTTACCAGATACAACAGGGTAAGAAAACTATAATAATTGTTTGTTTTGTCAAGCTGAAGGCCTAGCACCCCAGAACTTAGATTGTTTGGTTTCCATGGTTCGCACAAGCCTTGAAAAGTCCTTGAAAAGTCCTTGAAAATGTGTTGAGTCCTTGAATACTCCTTCAATTCGGAAAATTCGATTTTGTCCTTGAAAAGTCCTGGAATTTCTTCAGTGTCTCCTTGAATATTCCAATTTGACCTTGAATTTTGTGGTTGCTGTTGGTGTAATTGTTATCCAGCCCCAAAACAAGATCAATCTTAGTCATCAGTCATTTCTTGTAACAAAACCTTCATAGACTATCAGGCTTCCCTTCTCGCTATTTTTAAAATGGCAGAAAACCCTAGTTCCCAGTGTCTTCTGGGTAATTTTCAAGATGGCGTACGTGTGGCTCCTTGGTATTTAAGAACTTTCGTTCAAAAATAGCATCGAAAATAGTCCGTAAAAAGCACCCAAAAAGTCCTTGAAAAGTCCTTGAAAAGTCCTGGAATTTTTTCCTTGAACTTCTGTATGAACCATGGTTTCTTTATTCTTAGGAATGGCATAGGATTGAGCTGGCATGAGTTAACTGAACGCGTTCATCAGTTGGAGGTACGATACTAAATATTATCTTTACAGATCAGCTAGAGATGTCAGCTTGCTCCTGTCTTATCTTGTATTTCCTATGTTGCTTTTTATTTTTAGGAAGAAAACACAAAATTAAGTGAAGAACTCCACAATTCTGTGGACCAAAACACAAAGATGTTTGAAAAAGTTTTAATGGTATGTTATGAAGCCACAGTTTTGGGGAATTTTAAATTGTCCTCAGTGGTAACAACCTTTAGATGAGATAAAAAAAGATATGCCAGCTACAGTTCCATCTTTGCACACTTGCACCATTGACAAACTAAAGTGAGTATAATATAGAACAAGTTAATTTAGTCTGAAATATTTCTTGTACCCACAGGCTGAACTTGCCAGGGACAAACTGATAAGAAAATATGAAGAACTTAAGGAGTACCTCAGTAAACACGAGTAAGTAGTAACTGAAGTGCTGACAGTTACATCAATGTTCATGTTGGTATTAGTGACCAGTGCAGCAAGTCAAAATAGCAATACTTGCACAGTTTTCATAGTGATGTGCAATGAGCTTTGGGGTTATTTTACTCAATGCGTGATGTTCTAGCCCTTAATGTTTTGCATTCAGTTGAGTGGTAGTGACATAAATGCTTTTGGGGTTTGATCTTCTTGAGTGTTAAACATGATGATGATAGAATGCATATTCAGGGAAGCACAACAAATTAAAGCAAAGAAAGACCTAGAAAAATCTAAGCATTTAATTTTCAGGTGTTAGTATTACAGTGTCCACTAAAAATTGACTAGTGTGCTATCATTTTTGTTGCTAGAATCAAGCTGGACCCTGTCCTAGAAAACAACAATACAGACAATCAGGAGTTGGATCTAGCAACAGAACTACAAAAGAAATTCCAACATTTTGAGGTTACAATTCACCTCTATAACTAATGAATATATTCAGTTTCTATATCTCATTTATATCTTTTTGTTGAACTCATTCTTATTCCATTTGATATTTGATATTTTCTTTTGCATAGGAAAGTGCTGCAAGCATTGAAGACCACAATGATAGCAAGGAGTCTCTTAAGGATGTATGTTATTTTGAATTTCTATATCTCATCCTGTCTCTGAAGTTTCCATCAGAATCTTAAATTTTGAGAAAAAATGTTATATCATCTACTTGTTACACAGACGAGTAACAAGACAAACCCAGCAGTACACTAGAACTTAGTTTAATTGTTCTCTAGAAGTGAAACTAACTTACAAAGTAAGCGAACTCTAACGAGTGAGTGACCTAAACTCAGCTATAGCTACCTAAAGTTTTAGTCTTGCCTGATATAGCCTGAGTATCTTGAGTATTACTTGCTTGAAAGACTTGGTGTTCTGCTTCTGTATATCTCTCTTGTAACAAAACTCACTACGGAGCTCTCTGGCTTGAAACTAAACTCACTAACGAACTCACTACTGTTTCCTATTTATGTTTTACAAAGATTCGAGAACATTCTAGTGTAATCTAAATTACGTAATGTTCTATTTTTAGAATCTCTAGAATATTCTGTTACAAAAATAAATTTATCTTTCCAGAACCTTCCAGAATTATATTTCTATTTTCTCTAAATTATCTAGAACTTTCTAGAACTCATTACCAGATTTCCCAGACATTCTAGAACTAATCTGTTTACTAAATGAAACTTTCTAGAAATTACTAAGCATGATACTAGGCACGTTGGCCCTCATAACATACTGCTTTTCATAAAGCAAGTCATTCCCAATTGATCCTAAATCATGTTAGTGAAAATACAACACTAATTGCCTTGAAAGACAATATCCATAATGTGTTATATGATTGGTTAGAAAAATTGTCTCCATTCAGATGGGTCACTCATGGGTTATTCATGTGTCACTGTCTTTAGGATCACAGCTATGAGGCTGACCACATGAACCAAGACAACAGCACCAGTTCCCTTCCTTCCTCCCCCATGAATAGTACCTTTGAATCCCAGCATGCCTTGCGTCAGGCAGAGCTTGGGCGCCAGGTTCAAGAGCTGACTAAAGCTCTGGCCATGAAGCAAGAACTGGCTTTAAAAATGCAACAAAACGAAGGTGCCATGAGTGAAAAGATGGTCAAACAGTTTGAGGTCAGTATTATTGATAACAAAATTATAAATATTATCTACTAGTGGTATCTCTGTATTGGGTAACAATTGATGAGCAGTACTCCTAGCCAAGACTTTCCCGGATGTGACCGGAAATGACATTCACACCGGAAACGACAAGTACCATTTTAAATTTTTTGATTCGATTCTTTTCTTTTAGACTACTGTGCGTGACCTTGAATTAGAGATCAGTAAGTTAGAGAAAGAAAAGTGCGATCTTGCAGCTGCTCTTGCTGCTGTCAAATCATCGACTAATTCCGAAGGGTAAGTGTAAATTAAAGCTCTCTGCGAATGCAAAGGAAAATATTTAATGTCGATAGCCATTTGTACGAATGACTTGTTCAGTTAGCACGTGATTCAGATACAAAATTAAACAAATCTATCTTATTGCTGATGTTTGCTTCAACTTGGTCGTTTTAACTCCATTAACTGGTGTTTTTGGTATTCTTTTTTCTTTCCAACAAAACTAGGAGTTCTAAAGACAGGACTCGTATCAAAGAATTGGAGACAAAGATCATCGAACTAAAGAAGAAACAGGTTTGTCTGTATTTTTTAAATCTGAATATTCTCTTGTTCTTGAACGTCGAGGTACCACAACTTAAATTGTCTTTGATTGGTTTATGTTTCAGGTCGAAACGCAGAAACTCCAACGCTTGAAACAACAAAGCGATTCAACAATTACCAAGTTAAATGCTGAAATCCAGGTAAAAATGAGAACAGTTGTACTTTAGTCTTTGTTACTTTATTTCATGGTGATAACACTACAGGCTAGCAACGTTGTGTGCAACGGGCAAATCGCACCGTGTATCCATCCGTGCAGCTGTTGTGCACGACGTCGCAGAAGTAGAAACGAGTTCTACTTTTACGGGCGGACACTCGATTTCCCCGTTGAAAGCAACATCACAGGGAACGTCGTATCGTGTGTCCGAGCATTCACCATTAGATATTCCAGTCAAAGGGGCTTGCGCAAATTAGCGCACTGTGGAATTGGTTGCGCGCACAAGGTAACTTCAAGATTACGGTTTCTGAGCCTTTTTCGCGGGAAACAAGCTGCCCCAGTTTAGCTCGTTATATTCAGAGCATTTTTGCAAAATTTTGTTGAAGTCAAGATGATAATGTTTCTTCTTTGTGCGTTTATTGTACAGAGCATGAAATCAGTCCGAGTAAAACTGATGAAACAAATGAAGGAAGAGTCCGAGAGATTTAGAAATTTAAAGAAAGAGAAAGAAAAAGAAATTATGCAACTGAAGCAACAGGTTAGTGGAATAAACACTGCTGGTTACCACGTATAAATGCTAGAAAAGCCGAATAAGTTCAATCACTTCTTCCTCTTCAGGTCTTTGGCCGTTACTAGGGCGCGCATCACATAAAGTACGGAAGCCGCATATAGAATAAAATCCTCATCCTTTGGATAACCTATCTTTCAGGATCGTAAGCGACAGTTCGAATACAGTAAGCTACAAAATATTCATCAAAAACAGCAAGCCGTCTTGAAGAGAAAAACAGAGGAGGTAAGAAATGTATTTACATACAAGCAACAAGAGGAAATGAACACAGGGATCCCAGTTCTGCTTGATTCTAACCATTGTTGTTCCTTGTAACACAGGCCGCAGCAGCCAATAAAAGACTGCACGATGCGCTATGCAAAAGAAAAGAAGCAGCCGAGAAAAGAGAAAGCAATCAAAACCTACAAAATAGACAGTCCGAAGGGTTGATTCCAAGAATGAAGGTAGTGTTGTCTGTCCATCTGTCTGTCTATATCTATATCTGAGTGTCCGACAAATGATTTCAGGTACATCAATAAATTTTTCCATGACTGCTCGGAGTTGGGCGAATTTATTGTGTGTATTGTGTTTCGGTGTTTTGATGAGCGTATTCATTGACGTCATTAACCTTTCTTACAGTCGTGGCTCAGTCACGAAATCGAGGTTCTCGCGAGCGTCAGCCTTGCGAAGAAAACCTTGGAAGAACTGATCGAAGATCGTAAGACTATCTCGCACCAGTTAACTGAACTACGAGGAAAAATACAAGACGACGAAGAACAACCACCAAAAAAGGTACAGGACCAAATTCTAAAAAACAATTCCTTAGTTATTTGCGTTTTGGTTCGTATGATTTTCTTACGATATTGCAAGAAATTCCGTTTTCCGTTAATTCGACGAATTGTATGAAACAGTGAAAAGAGTGACTCTATATATCGCGCACAACGTTACAATATATACTTATTTCAATTAAGTTTGTCACTTTAAAACCCAGAAAGCTGAGACCGACGAGAATTATGGGTAGATACA
>WUAP02156186.1:0-10332 GCA_015163945.2 Stichodactyla helianthus
CGTACAGCCATAATCTCGTCTGCACTTAAATCTTCGAAGATTCTCGATGATTTGCGAGCTATTTCTACTCCAGGAGCCTCAGAAGCACAAGGTTTAGCAGCAAAGGAATCTTCTCCAGTGCTAGTTGTTCGGCCAAGCTTTTTGGCATCGTGTAACTGGATAGCGACAACAATCAAAGCAACGAGAAAAGCAATGCAAAGAATCAAAAGTACAAGAGCTGCAATCTTCCAGAAGTTGGAATTTTTCCCCTTGGCTTCGTTTTCAGAAGGATGCGAATATTCCTTAGAACGAGGCATAGCTGAAACAGTTTTGAAGCCTTCAATAACTCTTTTGAAAAGGTCAAGCTAATCGAATACCATAGAGTTGGCTTTGACGTCGCGACAGACACGCGGAAAGTTCACGTGCAGATGCAATGGACCAATGAGCAGTTAGGATATAGACTCGAATTCTATTGTTTTCGATTTCTTATCTGATTGGTTAACGAACTCAGTAACCAAGATGCGCGCAAGAACTGTCGACGACCTAAAACATCATAGTTTGGCAAGATATTTTTTTTAAACATAGAAAGTTACTCATAATATTGACACTATATAACACTTTTTCCGTCTTTGCATAGCCGGAATGACCAGGTAGTTATTCGACTTTATCAGTCTTGCATAACTGTCGAGAATTCTCGCAAACCCTACTTGTATATATCAGCCTATGCAAACACAGGAAAAACATTTTCTATTGGTTTTCAATAAAATAACTCAACAAAGCCGTGTTTAGATACTCTAATGCAAACATACCTCTCAGCCAATCAGAACGCGTGTAGTATCAAGTATATTCTATAAAGTGAGAGATGATATTGAACTGCGGTGAAATAGAAGTTTTGAAGATGATCGTCGCAGTTAAATATATTCAATCTAAGCGATTGAAAAAAAATGAACATACCCGAAAACATTTCGGGCTTCAACGGGATTCGAATGTTTATTCTATAAACATTAATGGAAATAGTACAGCCAATGTGTTACTTCATGGCAATCAGTAATAGAATAGCTACTGACATGTTGATATGGCGACGCATTAAAACCAGTTTCAAACCGGTTTCATTGCGCGATGAAAATGTAATTTCGCGACTTCATACTGTTTGGAAAACTCTCGTACTTGGTATAAAGGCGATAGGAACGTTGAAATTTGATGTAACAATAGTAAGATTATTTTCTCTTTCAAATCATCGTGGATAGCAGTGTAAGGGTTAAGCCGTGAAATGGTCTGGGGCCCGGCTATTCTTTCCCCTGATGTCTTCGGGCTAGAACATTATCCTGTGATTCTGCACCGTGAGGACCGAAGGGCACTTAATCGCCAGTCAAGTCTGAGGAGTCCATACTGCGCCTCAGCTTCTACGGATGTCTCGGGGGTATGGCGGTACTTTTGGTGGATATTTTGGAATTTTAGGAAAATTTTTCATGCCAGACCCGGGTTCGAATCCGAGCCAAACCATGAATTTTTCCCCACGATACTAAATTTGTTTTTAGAATTTTTCTTTTCATTTTCTTAATTTCTAAATAAATACAAAATAAAAATTTAGTATGATAAAGCTTTTTAAACAGAGCCTCTTACATCACTGCAATGCTACCAACATGTCTTTCAGCCAATCACGACGTTCGTTGTATTTAATCTATTTTATAATGCCTAATGTTTAAATTTTTAATATCTGGCTGACTGTCCCAACTCGACCTAACATACCAAAAGTGTCTTGCAATTTTGTTGTCGCAACCGTTGCGGGAGGTAGAACTCGGAGAGATACTTATCGTATGTTACACTAGGCAATGTCTCGTGCACAACTTACTAACAAAATTTCGAGACAGTTGCAAGGAAAATTGCCTAGTGTAACAGAACCTTCAAGTAATAGATTTTGATTGATGTTGTATGCAGTATGAGGACTCTTAATGTGGTTTTATTCTAACCGTGGTCACTTGAGTTCGTTAACCAATAAGATAACAAATCGAAAACAATCAGACAATTCGAGTTTATTGGTCATTGGTGCATCTGCACGTGAACTATCGCGACATGTTCTCTACAGTGGCGAGGAAATTACATTAGTCTATCTGCTGCATTGTTTTTGAAGACAATGATTATGCTAATTCTCTGAATGCCGTGGTCCCCAGTGGAAAAATCTTGGACTTGCGAGAAAGCGAGGTTAATACCAGGATAGGTGATCATAGACAAGGCTTTAGAATTTCTTGGGGTTTTATTTATTTATTTTTTTTTTTTCCCCTTCTTCTTCTTCTTCTTCTTAGAAATATAGACGTATCGATCGCGTGCAAACGGCAGGAGACTGAAAAAAAAGCGTTTTGCTCATCACGTTTGTCATTTATTACTGAGTTTGTTTTAATGAAGTACAAGTGACATTCAAGTAAGTATGTAAGCTAAGTAAGTCGGAAGAATATTTGGATAATAGACGAGTTACAGATTGTACGTATCTTTGTGGTTAAAATATAGCAAGTATTATTCCCTCTGCCTTTGACCTTTCTGGCCTCTGTTATAGCTTTTTTAAAGCGCCATCGACCGAACATAGGCATACCTTCCAACGATCCGAATATCTGCATTCGTCCCAATTGGGTTCCAGTGGTCTGCCTAGCAAAAACTTAGCTAGCTATAAGTAATACGTTAATCAAATTCGACTTCATTCAAAGAGTGATATTAAGCTGAATTTGATTCGAGTGATGGCACTTAAGAAACAGAAACTAATAGTTAAAATCTAATAGACAAATAAACACAAATACGAAAACAATGGAATAGTATCTCCTAACCTCTATTAGGCTAACAACTATTTCACGCGTTTATTGCAGTCACTCTAACTTTTACTCATAGCTAACTAGGATTTGGCGGAAGGCAGACTGGAACCCAAATTCGAAACAAATACAGTTATTGAAACCGGCATTGTCCTAGTGTCCTTTGCGTTAGAAGGTCGTGCACTCAGTTTTTAATCTAAAATGTATTAACCAGAAAAGTGATCCATGTGATGAAGTTTCAACTCGTGGCCTTCTAACCATACAAACCATTAAACTTAACGGTGTCATTCCTCGGGATACATACTGGTCCTGTAGGTGTTCCATACCGTTCTATCTTCGGACCACTTTCCCCAGGAATTATTAGGACTGCGTTTGTGGACCCAATCGATGGATCTTCGTCGAAATAGTTGAAGGGTCTGATGAAGAAGCTGGCGGTGTTGGCTGCCGTGGCTGTGTTGGGGATATCCTCAGAATGTGGAATGTGCATCATTCCTATGGTTACCCAGGCAACGAGATCTTGATTGACGATGCTTTCGTTGTCACTGATGTACTTTCTGAAGTCCACTTGAGGGTCATTGCAGGCGTTCTGATTGTAAGGTGATGAACTGTACCTTTCGTTGTCCTTATGTCTTAACAATGAGAAATCATTTAGTATTTATGGATTATTAAGGCTTGGATGTTCCCTGAGACGTTGCTTTCGACGGAGAAATCGTGTGTACACCCGTAAAATTATAATTCGTTCGTGTAACTGTTGCACGGGTGGACGCACGGTGCGATTTCTCCGTCATTCTCTACTTTCGCATATCCATAATGCCTTCTGTTTTTGAGGGGTAGTTATTGTAATTCAAATTGTTTGATTTGCCAGTGAATGCTAATTTGATTTGAATTACAATAACTAGCCCCCAAAAAACAGAAGGTATAATGAAGTATACGAAAGTAGAGAATAGCTAAGAACGTCAGTAACGGTTTTTTAAAGGCGTTAGAAAAACCATGACAGACTCTATTTCACCACAACTATAAGAATTTCGCTTTCTGATTGGTTGATTAACCGTGGGAATAAGAATTGATTGTGTGATTGCTCGTGACGGCGCGCGCTTCAACGAATTTTCCTCGTTCTTACAGAGTTTCTACCAAGTTCGTTGTGCTTTCTTGTTGATGTGAAAACCAAAATTTGCGATAGTTTCACGTGGTATTTCAAACTGTTAAGTGGATTCATGAAGTGAAGCCGACAATTTTGACCAGCTGATGACGCAACTCGCGGAAAATAACAGGAAAAAACCCCCACTTGAAACCATCGTAAATTTTGTTGAATACATGAGGTGCTTACTTGGTGACAGCCATCTGATACAATCCCCAGCTAATCATCGGTGTTAACATCCAGTCCTCAGGGTACAACATCTTCGTCACTCCATTATTCTGGATCCTATATCCTCGTCGAACTCCCATCTTGTTCTTTTTCCCCTCCTGATAAAAGTTCAAGTACGTTGGTCTGTCGAAGTTAAACTTGTAAACTGCTTCAAGCTCGGTCTGTCTGGTCATCGGTTTCAGCACTTTGCGCGTGCGCGTAAAGTTTCCTTCCCAGGGATTGTGAACACTCTCAGTGCCAATCTCGATGGTCTCGTAGGAGTTCTCAGTTCCCAGTACATCCATATCAACCTTGAAGTTGATCAAATGCTCATGCGTAGTAGCGGTACCGTACGGAGATATTTTATAGCCGTAGGGTTTGACGTCATCAGTGTAGTACGTTCCCATGACGTAACCAGATGCTGACAGTCTAACCTGGATGACGCCATTCTGATAGAAGATAAAGTCCCACACGTAATCGTAGTTGTAGACAGTAGGAACTGTACGAAGAACTAGGACATTGTCAGCCATTCCGCCGTAGAAGTGGTAGCTGCCTTCAAAGTCACTATCGTAATGCCTTCTTAAAGGGATGGCTTAAAAAAGGAAGATTAAATATAAATATATAATCTGTAATCACGCGGTGGTCATGTTGGCTGAACAACACGTTTTTATGATTGGCATACGTTGTTATTGTGTTGTGTCTCACCACTGTGAGTCCATCGGGTCGAGTCGCTCGTTCGAGCTCTGCGGATGCCACATGTGAGTAGAGTTTGTTATATGTGTTGTTCTCTCCCTTGCCAAGAGGGTTTTTCTCAGGTGTTCTCCGGTTTTCCTCCCTCCGTAAAAATCAACATGTGAGTTGAGTATTGTGTGCTGTAAATATTGGATGTATTGGTAGTGTGTGTGGAGCAAACCTCACGGAAGAGCCACTCACGGGGAGTAATGGCTGTAAAAGATACAGCTTTTTTTCAACGCGTGGCCTCGCATTCAAACACTGCAGAACGAGTTCACCCTACTCGAACAAAGGTTTTCATTCTCTTGGGAATTAACAGGGTCACCGCGTGATTAAAGCCCATTGGGTTACCTGTGATAAATTGCTCCATTTTGAAGCGTGACACTTGAAAGGCTTTTTATTCTGATTGCATATTTTATTGGCTCAAGGTGGAGCCCCTTCGATGAAAGTATCTCATTAAAGATTCGTCATGTTCTGTAGATTATATTAATACCAATTTTATTAGGTTTAGACCATTTATTGCAATTTTTGTCCCGAAAAGCACATCCATTTCTTGTACTGTTCACTGGCGGCCATTTCGAAAGTCGTACTTCCTTGTTGCACAACTTACGTTTTCTCTTAGTTTTCTTTGAATTCAAGTGTGATACTTAGTATACAACATCGCTTACATGTGTAGTTTACAAATTCATGGGGTTTTTTTACGTATTTTCTTGTATATTTTCGGAGAAAAGCTCCATAACGAGTGCGTGTTTACGCCACGTGGTGAAGTGTTTTGAAGGTTTTGAATTTTTTATCTCTCCCAAGTGCTTTTATAAGTGTTTTTATCTATAGGATAGAATGTAAACAATGTCAGTCATGTATGCGTTAATGAGATCAAGGTCATCATTCATTTCCTTAAAAATCACGGAAGCCTGCATGCAAGCCCTACATAGTTGAACCTTTAGGACGTCTAGACCCCTCTTCAAATGTTTTATTGGATTTCTATTCCAGTACTCTTGAAAAAAATCTTTTCGTCTAATTTTTAAGAACAATTAATCTCAAAACTTTGTTGAAAAGCGATACTTAGCTTGGTCACAAAATGAAATGTTTACCATTTAAAATGTGTAAATTCTATATGAATATAATCGAATGCACGGGACCGCCATTAACGTGATCATCCGAGCCACGTGAAGGTCTAACCAGATTGCAGATGTAGTTACAAAAGGCAGCACCTTCTCCTCAGTTATTTTAAGACCCTGATTGTTGGTCCGGCCAGGGCTTGAACCCACAACCTCCCGCACAAGAGACCGACGCTCTACCAACTGAGCTTATCACATCTGATGCCCTTCATTTTCAAACTTCAAGCTCTTTCCTTATTCATTACAACTATCCTTGGATGGCATTTGGGAACGACATTCTTGGTATTGAACCCCTCCCCCCACGGGATTAACGGCCTACGCCCACCCCTCCCCACTTGGTAATACAATTGTCACTGACCTGTATTCTGTTCGAAAACACAAACACCGTTTTTCATCGTCCAAGCCCTTGGTGTTCCAATCATGTGAGTAAGATTAAAAAAAGTGGCTGTCTTTGGGCAATCAATTCCTGGGACAAGCTCAAAGCTACTCATTCCCAAGCGCCAATTTCCATCAAGATAGTACATGTATGTCTGAGAAGGATAGTAGCCTGTGTACGTCGCGATAGCTTCTTGCAAACTCAGTTCATACACGATTCTTTCTCCTTTGAACGTGATGTCGTAAATTTCCATTCCGTTGACAGAGTCCACTCGGAACTCGAACCCCCAACCCATGTATTCTACGCGACGGTTATCTACGGCGTACCGTGTGCCATCGGGCTCGTAGAGCTCGGGTCCTCTCGAGGGTTTTGCGGGTTGCGGGTCTCCTCTTCTGGTGTAACTGGAAAAAAGTTGGTCTGACTTTGGTGGAGTTGGGATTTTGCTGATTTTCAAAGTCTTAGCGTTGTAGGCTTTGAGAAGATCATCTGCTGATGAAAATGATTGATTGTTGTAAACGATTTGTTCAACGTTCCATTTGGATACATCAGACCCTTTGTGATCAATGTACACCTCAAAATTGAGCGGGTTTTCGTATTTTCCTGCCACATTTCTAAGCATCCAAAACCACGTTTTTCTAGTATCACTTGTAAAGCCCATTGGAGACGCATACATGTAAGTAAGGCACTTATCAGTGCAGTTTTCTTCGAAGGTATACCCGCCATAGCTTTCTAAAATCAGATCCTTGACCTTGTCAGTCACTTGACGTATGATTTTGCTAATTTCTCTCGCTTCGTTGGTCTCGTCAAATGGGCGCGAATCAAACGGAATTGGATATCGTTGGCCTGGAATACGGTTCTCGCGATGACCAGTTGGGTTTTCAGCAGGATAAACAACATATTCTTCGACTACGGGAACTGGCTTTCTAGCACCAGCGTAGACAGATACTATAGCTTCTCTTTGTGGCTTGGGTCCATTCTTGTCAAGATGTTTGAGGGCGTCTTCTTTGGATGGTGGATGAAGTTTGATGAAATAAATATAGTTGTCTGCAATGGTAGCTTTCTCAAATCGAGTCAGGTTTAAATCCTTGTCCGCGTACAAATAATCCCGTACAGCCATAATCTCGTCTGGACTTAAGTCTTCGAAGATTCTCGATGATTTGCGAGCTATTTCTACTCCAGGGGCCTTAGAAGCGCAAGGTTTAGCTGCAGAAGAATCTTGTTCCTTGGTTTCACGTGGGACAGGGTAATTGTTGGATTTTGTAGCTACAATAATCAAAGCAACGAGAAGAGCGATGCAAAGGATTAATAGCACGACGACAGCAATCTTCCAAATGACTGGAACTTTTGCCTTCTTTCCATCTTCACTTGGATGCGAGTATTCCTTTGAGCGGCCCATAGCGAAATCATCTACTGAGTAAGCTGCTTCCGAGCTGAGGTGCAGTTTTCAAAAAACGTGATCCTAATATATACCAAAAGAACCCCACGTTTTCATTGGCTTGCAAATCACTTGAACTGTGTGGCCCCTAGAGTGCCACGTGTTAGTTTGTGTTAAGGTCACGTTTTTTCTAATTTTTGAACAAATTATCGACTTGATTTGCTTGTTTTTGCCTCAATATAACCAAAATCTTGTTATTTAACCCTAATTTTAGGGGGGAAAATAACTTATCACGTTAATAATTTGACAGAAAGTCAGTTCTGGTGACTATAACACAAAGTATACCACGTCACGGCTAGCTAGAGGTCAAATGGTGAATTGTTTAGATGGTATTGTTTGAGGCAGTAATCTCTTGATCATCTTCATTGTCTGGAAATATCGTATGTGCAATCGTACATTATGCGTTTTTTCCCTTGAAAACACCATAGTCTTTAAGTATCTAATTATAGCTTCGAATTCACGAGTACATCCAGGGAATATCATCAACGTTGTCCACCGAAAAAAGACATTTAGACTAAAAGAAATGTCACGTGATTCATTTGTTTATTCGTTTAAAGGGATAAAAATCCGAATTTAACCTGTAGTATTATTAACAGTTAACAGGGATTAATAAATATAAACTCTACGTACACAATATTTCCTTTAACAAGCATTTTATAGAGTTTTTTAGGTATCACGTGATATTTCTTGTAGTCTGAATGTCTTTCTGTCGGTGGACAACATTAATTACATTGACTGCATACATAGCTGTCTTATTATTGACCCATCTAGTCTGAAGTGCTCAACAGTCTTTAAAAATAACGATTTATCGGATTTGAATTTGGATGGATCGAAGTGATCACGTGACATTGTATACTTTTACGCACGTGGAATGTGATGGTGGCATGTGGCATGAAGTTTGCAGTTTAATGTCAAAGTTTTCTATATTTGGCATAAAACTGCAGAGTTCACACGCCAAACGTCGCCTCCGCATTCTACGTGTGTAAAAGTATGCAATGTCACATGATTAGGGCTGTCCACAAAACTTTTATGATTTCGGGCAACTTTTTCCCTTTCGAACAACTTTTTTTCACTTGGGCAATTTTTTTTCTTTTTTTAATTGTCCACGAATTCAAACCGCTTATCAGGCCACATAAAATGACAGAAGTTGTTTTCTTTTCGTCCAACGATTCAAATTTACATTTTGGAGCAACTTGTGGACAGCCCTACACATGATCATTTCGATCGATCCCATATCAAATAGGCCATTTGCATTATTGCGTAATTTATTACCAAGACCAGAATGCTTTGAGTGGCTTCTATAGACCTTTCCCGAATTCGCTTGGATGATCAGAAACAATGGTTTCAAGTCGAGACTGAACTTAATTCTTTTGTTTATCAAGGCCAACCTCGACTTGAAACCATTGTTTCGTGGTCATCCAAGCGAATTCGGGAAAGGTCTATTGTCAGGCAAATTCTACCAATTGTCTCTTTATTCCCAGGAGAGTAGAAAAATCTGAATAACAAAGCATTTTGACAAAGCATTCTGGTAATAGTAGTAAAATGACGCCATCATGCAAATGCCTATCCAATGGATCGTTATTTTTTATACTGTGCACAGTTCAGTGAATATGTCAAAAGACTTTTCCGGAATCCGCTTGTTGACACACTGAGCATAGGAATTGCATGTAGCAGAACGAAGAAGCAGGCAATCAATCAGAAAGTAATTTGTATAGTGCCTGAGTGTCGAACTTGTACGAAAATCAGACACCATTACAAGTATTGAGCATAAATCGTTATTATAGCAATGAATGTCTTGAATTTTAATGCGTTCCGAGCCCATTTTGAGCCCACTTTTAGACCAGCCCAGTTCACGTTTAACAATTACTTCAAAAACTTAAGATCTTTTTTTTTCTTTCTCGTTTTTCTTTTTCTTTTCCTTTCCTTTCCTTTAGTCTTTTTCTTTCTTTCCTTCTTTTGTTTGTTTATTTTTGTTCTTAAACAAGATTCTTTCTGTCACGTTCATTGGTCTGCTGACCGGAGAGAAATGCTGTACCGACGAGTTTTCCCATCAGCGAATTCAAAAGATAAAATGTTAATCTCCCAAAAGCAGTGTTTTGCCCTCATATCCACTAAGACAGTACCTTTTCAAGACGAAAACTATGAAAATTTGGAGCCATTACTGAGGTAAAATGGCTCCTAAAACGAGTTAAAACGGATATAGTGTGGTCGAACTGAGCAACTGGCAGCCATTTTATTTGAATTCATTTTATTGGTCAGTGGTATTGCTGTTATCTTTAGGGAAGCCGCTGAGCACAAGAAACTTCTGTTTAGTTTTTTTTTCTGTGTGTTTTCCCGCTTTCTTTTCTTTCTTTCTTTTCTTTTTTCTTTTTCTTTTTCTTTTTTTTTAGGCATCGCTGCAATATGCAATATGCAATATAAAAAAATAAAAAATAAAAAAGTGGTCCTTTCGGGATTCGAACCCGGGTCTGCCACGGTAATTTATGCAAAAATAACCGTGAACACACTAACCATACCCCCGAGACATTCCCTTGAAAGCTGAGGCGCAG
>WUAP02156197.1:0-10332 GCA_015163945.2 Stichodactyla helianthus
AAGCAATTATTGTATCCTTCGCTAGACTTCTGCAAAGTGTGGGGGCGTAGAATTTGCTTTTCATCAAAATATGGCTTGTTCTTGACAAATTTCTATGTTTGCGTTATTCGTGCAATTTTACTGCGAAAAGGGTAAGCTTCCACGAACTATGGCGGCTAAACGAATTTGGTGACCCCCATTTTTTATTTGCTTTTTTTAATTATATGTTTTTCTTTCATTATGCAAAATTTTTTAAAAATGTGCTAGACAATCTTTTGCCCATGAACGTCCTTAAATTTTGCTATATAAACTCTTCAAAAAGCTCTCTTTTCACATTCTTTGGCATGTGTCCTCCACATCGACTCCACATCGACTCCACATCGGCATCGCCGTCCTACCTTTGTAGACGTCACAATAGTCTCGAGCAGGCCCCAGACTAGAACCGCGGTTTTCGGATATGTCAACCCAAATTTCGTAAAAATTTTATATTTTCCAAAATTCACTATGAATCAGGCTTTTAACCAATTGAAAAAAATTTATCACAGTGTTTATTTAAAATTCAAGATCTTTTGATAACCAATGCGAATATTTTGGTTTCAGTTGCACTTTAATTGCTGGAAATCCAAAATATAGTAATTCCACTTCGGCGTAATGTTTTCCCATTTCAGACCAAAAACTCACAAGGGGATCCCCTTATGAGTTTCTGTTCAGACCAAGAGCCATTGCCTTTAGAATAGGATTCATTGTTTGAGGCTCATCCATATGAACGTATCTTAACAGTTATTTTTACCCATGATCCCGTTCAGGCTGGTCGCGTAGTCGCAGAGCCAGTCAGTGACAACGTTTATTCAAAAGACTGTATAGCAGTAGGCGATGTTGCGACCATTGATTAACTTTGCATGTCTGTGAACCAAAGATAATGCTAGCCAGATCACAAAGATTAACATTATTGTCTTAGTTTTACTCTAAAAGGGCTTACGGAATCGCTTTTTATTAATTATTTCTTATAGTTACTGATAAATTTCAGTTATATCTTAAAATTCAAATTTCACAATGTTCTCTTTTCAGCCAACATATGAGTGTTTAACAGAATCTGTAAGTATCTCTTGACGGTTGCAGTATAACGTATAGGTCAAACATAGATTTGTAGATTAGGTTCATACACTAAGGGTTTCCTCCAGGGGCAGGCTCCCGGGTCATTGTGCACAACTAGTACACATGAGAGAGCGTGCTGCGGGAGCTTGCTGCATGGTGTGGTCATGCTAATATTTAACCAGTTTAATATCAGGGAGTGTGAGCCGGAGGCAAAATTCTGCTCCCGATACAACCTTTTTTTACATGAACTCTTTGGTACATACGAAGGAGCAAAATTAAAGGACCCTGGAGCCTGCTCCCGGAGCAAAGCCCTTAGTGTGTATAGACCGAATAGACTTTTATGCCCACATGACAACTGTGTATATATAATCTATACTTTTTGTCGTTGCAGGCTCTAAGTCGTTATGATTATCCTTTGGAGCCACTCCTGATGAAGGTTGTCGATGGACCAAATCCACTTGGGCGTACTTTCCCATATTAGCATTCCTTGGAAGCGCTTACGATACACTCAATGGATGTGGTCGAAATAAAGAATCGCTTTCTCAAGGGCTGTCTGAAATGAGAAATCGTTACGCCCAAGTAGATTGGCTATTGTTTATTAATTTATTGACAAATGGGTCAGATTTTGATTTGCGTACTGCACATCCCCTCCCACCCCTCCCCTGTCTCACCTTCTCCCAGGATATCCGTCCTGTATAGGACATCTGTAGCTATTGTGTACTTGCTGTATGTCAGTACCGTACGTATCGCACTCGTACGACAGCCGCTGTACCGTCGGTTGCATCTACCCGTGAACAGTCGCGAAAAAAGATGTTCTTTCAAGCCGTTAAACTTCAAAGTTTAGACCGTCAAACTCCACTTTCTCCCGCCTATTTTCCCGGTTCCACGATTTTTCCGAACAGTTGCTGTAAATATGCGGAATACGGTCTTGAAACTCGCTAAATTGAATTTATTTAGAGAATTGAGTTTGATGGCCCTACGATTTCAATTTTACAATTCCTTAAAAATTTTATTACCGGTGGAAAAAAAGTGGTGGGGCTCTAGCCCCTCCCCCTCCGCGGGCCCTGCTGTAAAGGCTAAAACTTTTAACGGCACGATATTTCTGTCGTTACTGTTTACCGGTAGATCTACTAGATGCAAGTGACACGAAAAACTTGTCTTGCACTAATTTTCCGCAAAGTTTGTGGAACTATAGACTGGTTTTACAGCGCGTCGCGCAAAAGTATGACCACTTTTAGTGTATTCGCATACTTTTATGCACGGGATTATGTTGACTAACGAGCTATTACTCGCCATATTTGGTAAAACCAGACAGCCTCTCATCTAAATGTGTCAGTCTAACGTACGAAATCCCGTGCATAAAAGTATGCGAATACATTAAAGGTGGTCATACTGGCTGTGGTTCCTCTAGAGCTTTACAACGTTGTTACAGCGCTATTTTCAAGACACGACTTTACAACGGGTTAAATCGATGAGATTTAACTTGGCGGTTCCACTAGAAAGTCTAGATGTGTTGTAAACATTATTGACAGTTGAGTAGTATTTTTCGGATAAATGGATGAGGTGATGTTAAGTTTGTTTTGTCAGTTTTACATTCTTCGGGATCTTTCAATGTTCCTTTGTAAAAATGTGATATTTTATCGAGCTGGATTGTCCAGGAATTAAGATGCTTGCTTTTGAGTTATTGTTAAAGTCAGAATATTGCAAATCCATCGAGGCCGACATGCACAAGCTAATTTGTTGCACGTCTTTGTTTTCTGGACTGTGATTGGTTAGCCTTAATTAGGGGTTAGATAAACTCCAGATAAACCATGCCTTTGAGAGTTGTAAATGCGTTGTAATTTATCCTTTGAAAATGACGGGTATCCGATGACTCATTGATTTTACCCGGTTCCCATTAGAAATGCCTTGACACCGTTGTAACAGCGTTGTAAACTGCGCTAGTGGAACCACAGCCACTTTTGCGCGTCGCGCTGTAATTATCATCCGGAAGGAGGTAGTTAATTTAGTTAATTGCTGGAAATCCAAAATAGACTAAGGCCCAAGGTCAAACGTCATTCGAACTTTCACATGAGCCGAACTCATTGAATACAATGGATAATAAGTCGGTCTTCTTTGATGTCATTGGGTTCGGCTCATGTGAAGTTCGACGTTTGGCCTAGGCCTAAATCCACTTCGCCGTAATGTTTTCGTAAGTCCATTTCAGACCGGCCACGTATCAACCTTTTGGGACTTGAGTACGTTTCTTTGTGTAATGGTATTAATGCATCTTCTCAAGTGTTTCTGAGAAAGAAAGAAGTAAAATTCTATAGAGAATGACTCGTGACCTGAAATGGAAAATTTTACGTTACCAATATCTTTGAGTGTACGTAGCTTGACATCTGAAGTATTTATTCAATATTATAAAGGAGTTCGTCAATGTCCAAGTGTAGGACCTTTTGGCTCACATTAGTCTACTTTTTCTTTACAATTTAAAATTCAAATTCAGTGAGAAAAACGAGCAAACCTGACAAGCAAAAACGATCTTAGGAGAAAAACGATGAGGTGGGGAGGGGAGAGGTTGGGTTTAATTCCTTAAAGTGACGAACTTTTGCACAGAAGTAAACGAGTTTAAGTTCTATCCCTCGTTTTTTCTGCGTAGCCGGAAGAAATAATTGCTCCCGACGAAATTGAAGATAGCGGAGTCGTGTATCGACAGAAAGATCTTGTTAAAAGGTAATTAAAAACTCATGAATAATTAATGACAAAACACAACAGAAATCATTGACCATGAAGGAGTTTTCAGATATAGAATCGTCTTCATTTGCGTAAACCTTTAGGATTTTCTCTGCAAAATTTAGTTCATTCTTCAAAATGATTTAGTAGAAAATGAGAACATCTCGACGTTTTTTAAGCTATCTAAAAAAACGAGCATCAAAATCAATATTTGATAAAACACTGCTGCTCGTTTTCTATAATACTACAAAAAGGCTTGCAAATATTTCCTTCATCACGGTTTTTGATCATAAAGTTGATATCAATTGGTTTTATTCCACAGAAACTGATAGGTGGAGTTTGAAAGACCGTCAAGGTAAGGTGTTGATGTTATACCCATTATTTAGCAGTGAAAAGATGTTTTTCCATTTCAGGTTACTAATCATTCCCCTGGGTTTTATTCCTTTATATAAAGAAAAGTCGCATTAGTATGGAACTCATTGACAAAGAAGAACCTTATTTTCAATAGATTTAAAATGGAAAAAACATTACGTCATAGCTGAAAAGATTGGATGAAATAGACCTTTTAATGCTTGGACGTAATGTTTACCCATTTTAGACTGTTTTATTCCCTTGGGTATTGTTTTTGTGTTTCTCGGAAACGCAAATGATTAGGCAAGATAATTAAAATTTGAATTTCAGGCCATGTGTCATTATCCTCTTGAGAATAATATTATTTCTTTTTAAAGCAAATCCATATTAACATATCTTATTATGTACAAACAAAGAAAAAATACCCAAGGGAATGGCACACATGTTCTAAAATAGGAAAAGAGATTTGGTTGCAAAAGCTACTTGGCTTCGTTTAGTTAAGCTAGAATAATTGGACTGAATAAGCAGAGACGCCAACTGCCCCCTAACTTCCCCTTCCCCCTTCTTCACCCCTACCTTCCCCTTTCTTCCCCTCTACATTCCCCCTTCTTCCCCCACCTTTCCCCTTCTTCTTCCCCCTACCTTCCCCTTTTCACCTGCATGCAGACAGTAAATTGCATTCGTGAGCTTCGAGCACGCTCTTCTATCTTGAGCAGCCCTCACTGTTTCTCCAAAAATGAAAATTCATGTCTTCATGAATCTTTTCTAGTTCGTATCACACCCGGTGACGTACACCGTGTTGAGACAGCGATGGATAGGACACTTTCACCATCTGAAATACAGCAATGGCAAGAGAAAATGGCTCAAATGGGTTTTACTCAACTTTTGGACTTTTTTGATGTTTTCCTTTTTCCTCTGGCCTACGGTCTGTTGTCGGGGATACACTTGATCATCAGATCCGTGAAAAAAAGACAAGGTTAGATATGAAATTGGCCGAATTTTGAAACAACTTACTTTTTTATTTTCCGTATCTTGCAACAACGTGCAGAAAATCATAACGCAACGAAAATGAATGGATGAATGAATGAATGCATGCATTCGTACATACATAAATAAAATAAAAAATATAAACGTAAGCCCATGATCTAACTGGAAATTAATACTTGACTTAAGCAGTAGGAAGAGAACTGGAAAAACTCTCGAAGCACAGGAAATAACCCATAAAGTACCCTTCGCCACTTGTAAGAAAAACCAGAATCCACGGAAATTTGGCTTTTGGAATCTGGTATCCAGTATTGGGATTCCAGAGGTTCTGTTCGCTCTTCGGTCTAGGTAGGACAAGCGCCTGCCTAAATAGGCCCTGGATCCCAGAGTAAGTCATTTAGAAGTTGGAATCCGGGATCCTGTATCTTCACGAGTACTCCTTTTCAGGTGGCACCTCAATTCGTGGGTTCAAAGAAAGCGGCGATGCACATTAGCAGCGTATATGATGACTGAAAGTAAAAATGACGGTAATTTAAGCAGGCTATAAAGACCTCCAATACAATAATTAGTTATATCTCTTTTTTTTTCAGTTCTTTGCGTTGCATTTTTATTCAACGCATCGTGGAAATACGCAGCGAGACAGTTCCAGACGATGGGAGGGATTTCGTCTTACATCATGAACAATTTGCAGTCTTATAGAGTTGAGTATGCCACAATAACAATTGACCATAGTGGACCAATTATCAGCAAGTTTACGAGCTCTGAGGAAGCCACGACGGAAATAAATAGCAAGAAAGAAGTACAACATCCCACACGTGAAAAAGAGGATGGCAACGATAAAAAGGACGACAAAGGGTTCCTAAACTACTTGAAAGAGGTTGAAAACCTCTTCGAAGATGCTGAAGAAGGCAGAAACAAGGTCAGTTGATGATAAAAATTTTATTTGAAGGTCTGTGCCTAGGCATTGATTGTGCAACCCCTGTAGTCTGCTCAAATATGCTACCACAGGATGCCACATCAATTAAAAATCATTGTGTTGGGTTTATTAAGCGTTCCTGGTTGCTGGCTGTCTTTACATGCACAAGGTAGTCGGAGGAGGGGGGAGGAAGGACAGGAGTGTAATGAGGTCAGGTCGCTTGTGCGTAAACCATAGATTTTCGAGCCGCTGTCAACCGGTTGGCTCAGTTGAATGAGCATTGTTCTGTTGTGCGGGAGGTCGTGGGTTCACGCCCCGGCTGGACCAACACTCAGGGTCTTAAAATAACTGAGAAGGTGCTGCCTTTGTAATAACATCTGCAAATGGTTAGACCTTCACGTGACTCGGGTGATCACGTTAATGGCGGTCTTTTCCCTTCCAATGTAAAAAGACGTTAAAAAGGGCCACAGGTTTGTCAGTTAACAGTTGTTAATGCTACCCTCCATAGATAAGGTTGATCCATCTGTCCTCTATTTTAGGTACTCGTCGTTATGACTGATGATAAATTTGGTACACCAAGCAAAGAGCTCTTGAAAGCTGCAAGATCCTTAAAACAACGGAAAATTAAAGTGATTTCTGTCGACCTTGGTGTACATCCTGAAATTAAGGAGCTTGAAACCATGGCAACGGATGTCAAAAACACTTTCCTCATATTCAGCCATCAGGACAAGGAGTGTGACTACATTCTTCAGTGTGAGTTCAATTCACTACGAGTTTTAAGGCCCATGCAGATTAAGGGTTTTGCTGTGTTATTGTCCAACACAAGAAAATCCATGAACTATTTCAAAAACTATCTCGTAGGACCTATTAAAGTCCAAAATAAGACTTCAATGAATAAGAAAAAATATACACAGAAGATAGAAGCAAGCCCGGCTGATAAAGGCACGATACTGCGCGTGGTGTGACTTCAGTAATATCTCCATATAATGAAATTTTGTAATTCTACCTTTCTAATCAGGTATCAAAGGGAAAGATATCTTTCGTGAGTTGACATCTACAGTATAATTATAGGCGCAGTAACCCATCATTATGGCCATGTTAATGTCATTCAAGATTATCACTTACCATCACTATCTTCATTACTATCGTCATCATTATCATCGCAATCATCATTAATCATGATCACCATCTTTATCACCATCACTATCGTCATCCTCATCAATATTATCGTCGTCATCATCACCATCGTTATCACCACTACTGTCATCATCAATCCTCTTCACCATTATCGTCATCACCATCATCAATCAATCACATGCTTTTACTTCCGTTCTGGTTTCTTGTTTCAGATCATTACGTCGAGTATTTCACGACACCGTACTTCATGTTCTTCCGTGACACCTTGACTTACCTGGTACTTCTTGGCCTTCACTTCGCCATGTGCCTTCAGCCATCCACAATCCACTTCACTGCCATCGAGTGGACCATCATGCTGTTCTTCCTGGGAAGGTTCATGATGGAAATAAATCAGGTTGTCATGGAGACGAACTCGGAAAAAACAGAAAGAAACGAAGAGTTTGAAGAAAAACCAAACCACAAGCCAAAGAAAAATGGCAAGAAAATACAGATCGAATTGTTGAGGGTGATATCGAATTATTTCGAGTAAGTATAGCCCAGATATAAGGTATGGCCATGAATTTGCCGTATCGAAATTCGCTGTTTTTATAATATTTGTGAAAATGTGAAACTCTTAAGTTCTGCAAAATCTATAACAACGCAATTTGCGTACTCACGCTCTGTCGACAAAACTTCTATCGACTAACTGTTTTGTTACCTTTTATAGTTTTTTATCTGGGAAGGGGGAAGGGGCTGGCGGATTCTTGGAGGGACAAGTTTCTTATGCATACTTGTGAAATTCTAATTCGAACCTGCAAAGAAAATAGTCAAAATTATTCAGTTGATATTGCTTCAGAGATATCTCTTTAGGGGAGTCTGAATTATCTGATTGAAGATTATTTTGACATGATCGATTGGAAAGGTATTCAAAAATATCTTGATACGGCCACCCGATTAGCTCACTTAGGAGAGCATCGGTCTGTTGTGCGACAAGTCGTGGATTCGAGCCCAGGCCAGACCAACACTCAGTGACTGCCTACTATTGTACGTTCGATTGCTGCGCGCGCACAAAATTTGACTCAAATTTTAATAGGGAACCATACTAGTTTTGAACTTCAACTCTAAAACTTTGCGCGGGACACTGCATTTTTGTCGATTTTTGAAAAGATCATGTGGAAAAGAAACTTTTGACAAAGTTTCAGATAAATGCAATGGGTTTTACTCATAGAAAAGACGTTATGAGCACATTTTTGACACTCGTTTTAGACAGGAATTATCATTCGCAATTTGAATTAAGAATTAATAGTTTAACTAGATCTATAATCATTTTGCAATATTTTTATTTATACTTGTAAATCATTGTATTAATTAGCTTTCCTGTGAAAAGCAAGCCAATACCATTAA
This sequence comes from Stichodactyla helianthus, assembly GCA_015163945.2. Taxonomy (NCBI): domain Eukaryota; kingdom Metazoa; phylum Cnidaria; class Anthozoa; order Actiniaria; family Stichodactylidae; genus Stichodactyla; species Stichodactyla helianthus. Next base: position 8,561 of record WUAP02156197.1, read on the forward strand.
CGTTCGCACTTAATTTTCTTGTGGGGGATGGTGATTTTCGCTTATTTTCCTTCAAAATGTTATAGGTACGTATGCATTAAATTGCAGATATCTCGTAATCCACTTCGGAACACCCTTTTTTCTTTTCAGATTTGAGCTCAGCATTAAATTTCAGTTTAAAATATTGTGATTCAAAAATTTTGTCAGGGATTTTTGCAATACTAGGCAGCCACCATAAGATAACTGAGAAGGTGCTACCTTTATCTACAAATGGTTAGACATTTGCACGGCTCGGATGATCACTTTAATGGCGGTCCCGCGCATTTCATTTATATTGATATAGAATTTGCAAGTTATATGTTAGCTTTTTTTTTTTTTTGTGGGGGATATGACTGTGAAAAAGTCGGGGCACGGTCAGTGCCGTAAGCGTGCCTTGCCGCGACCGTGATGCTTTCTAGAATTTCAAAGTTCTTTGCCGCTCCTTGACTCTGTCCGCGCCGTGTTCGTGCCGCGAATTTTTCACAGTCATACGAAATCTGCTCTATTATAGGCAATGTTGCTGAAGTAGGATCGTTTTCTACTTCAGCAACATTGCGTGCAACAGATTGCGTCGTGTGACATGACTTGCAACATCGATTGCCTCTCACCACTGCAGCTTCATCCTAAAACCGAGCCACCAACATATATGTGTTCAGTGTTGTTTGTTTTGTTGTATGTTCAAGGTTCATCCATATTAATGTCTCTTCTCAAGCGTTTCCGAGAAATAAAGAGATAAAACCCAAGGAAATGACACGTGATCTTTAATGGGAAAACATTACACCCAAAGTAAAGAGGTCTATAGACCGATCTTTGCTGACGTCATTGTTTACATTTTGCATCATTAGCATAGTCATTTCACTTTTTAACCAAACTAACACCAAATCAACTCTGAATATTGAAAGAACATGGCAAAATTAGCTTTCCTTGAAAATTTGAGCTCAACACATGAAATAGCTTTTGCATAAAGTGGTTTTAAAATCTCTAAATTTTACAGAGAATGTATGGGCTCATTAACGCTTTTACCACCCAGAAATTTGAAAACTGATATCTTATTTGATATTGCAAGGAAAGAGCTAAAACCTTCGTAGATTTCTTATATCAATAAGCTCTTTTAATTTTTAAACTCCTTTTGCATTTTTCTCGACTTTTTAAAGTTGAAAAATCGTATGCTAATGAGCAAAATACTGTAAACAAAGATCGGTCTATTAACACAAGGGCGCACGCGCTTATGGAATGTCATACAAACGCTTTATTCTGAGAGGACTGAGGCCAGTTTCCCTATCTTATCAGATTACATTAATTATATGCGAAATAAGTTGCCGCGTATCCAAATTTCCTCCACTTATTATTTTTCCAGATTTTGCCAAAATCAAAATGGACTTAATTGGTAAGTTTAATTTTTAGGTAACAGTTTCACTGATATAAAACAAATGTCTTTCACCGTCATTAAATGTTTTTCTCTATTTTTCTGTAGTTGGTGGAGTTCCACAAGGTACCTTGCTTGGTCCCTTTTAGGGATCGCTGAACTTGCGCCTCTGCAATCTTCAGATGACACTTCAGATGGTCTTGCTAAACTGTTGTATGGTGTGTTCTTGATGATGGGTGTGGTGATGTTGATGAATATGATGATCGCTTTGTTATCCAACACCTATCAGCACGTTCAGGTAAACTTAACCAAAACTAGACCCTGTGATCAGGGTGAACTCGTGCCCTGGGTGCTTGTGTTGCTGTGTTGAGCCTGGTACTGTAGGGAA
>WUAP02156208.1:0-10332 GCA_015163945.2 Stichodactyla helianthus
CTAATGAGCAGTACACTACTGAGTCTGCGTATGTTGCTTATGCTTATGCTTATGTCGCTAGTGAGGACCAGGCTTAAGAAAAATTTACTCTGCTCAAATTTTCTGGTTTCCAAAGATAAGATGCAGTGATGTTTAATACACAACATTTACATGGTGTATTTGATTGCTGTTACTACTTTTCTACTGAATAGAAAATGCACCAATTTTCTTTGTGTTGTTACTGTTTTGTCCTTGTCCTACTACCATGATCCTTAGCGTTTAAAAATAGATTGCATTTGGTTACTTTATGTGTACATAATAAAGTCCTTATTTCATCTCTGTACCTCACCGATACCAATGAATTCCTTTAATTTATTTTTACAGGTTTTCAATGGAAATAGTGACCGTCATAATGTTGTGTTTCACGAGCTATTAAAACCAGTGACTGCCATGTACGTGCGCTTCAGACCTTACACATGGTATGGGTGGATCTCAGTGAGAGTTGAAGTCTATGGCTGTCCTCTTGGTAAGCTTCTGCTTTATGAATTATTGCTGAATTAGTCAAGTGATTTTATTGATATAAATCGTATTAGCGATGCTGAGGCTAGTGGTTGGGAATTAGTGATGATTGAAATGGTGCTGGGGCTGGTGATGGTGGTGATGATGATGATGGGCTTGGCCATGGGCTAGTGATGATGATGAAAGGACTGGTGATGACGGTGATGAATGTGATGATGCCGACAATAGTGATGATGGGAATGGTAGGGACGGGGATAGGGATGATGGCAGTGAAAAATGGAATGGAGAGCCTAGGGTAGTAAATGGTGCTTATGACGTTGTTCGTTGATCACAATAATGCTGTTGCTAATGATGACTTTTTTATTTAGCTGGAATTTGTAATTCGCCATTGGGAATGCAAAACGGAAGAATCCATAACAATAGGATTAGAGCATCGTCAGAATATAACAAGAAACACCGAGCTATAGCTGGTAGACTTGGATCACGTTCTTGCTGGATCGCTCGGTAAGAATTGCATGCTATCTTTGATATTAATGAAAATTTTCTTCTTTCCAAGTCTCTAATTCTCTGTTGTACTCTATTTCCCAAACGAGGGTACTTACAGGAGCGGATCAAAGGTACGGGACGTAGGGGGTGCGCAACCCCTCCCATGTATCTCCTGTGTTGTTGGTGCTTGAGTTTGTGAACGTACGTCCTGATTATAAATGGTGCACCCCTTCTGTGACCTTCCTTAAAAAATCCTAGATATTGCTCTGACTTGAACCAGTATTTGTCAAATTAAATTTACCAATGACCCCACCCTACCCCCCTCATGAATGATGGATGGTCTTTTATTCCCTTAATTCCCAGTCAGATGAGAAACAAGTCAGAGTCTTTGCTAAAAATTCAATTCTATTCTTAAGAGTGCGCAACAGTAACCAGTGGTTCATGGTGGACTTTGGTCGCCCAATGGACGTCACTCAGATAGCAACTCAAGGAAGATACAATCATAACCAATGGGTGAGATCGTACTGGCTAATTTACAGTCAAGATATGATTCACTGGCAGAAGTATCGATCAAGGAATGCAATCAAGGTTTGTCTTTATCTAGAATCAAACCCCCGCATTAAGGGTCGCTATCTTCGTATTCATCCCAGAAGTTATTATTTGTGGATATTAATGTCGAAGGCTGAATTCTATGGCTGCGGAGCTATATAACACTACATATTTGTTATAACCTTGACTGCGTCAGAATATAACATAAAAAAGAAAGTATCTCGAACTTTTTTGGGCGCAATCAAATAAGGAAGGCAAGGCCCAGGTCAAAGATCGAACTTCACATGAGCCGAACCTAATGACATCCAGGAAGACCGCCTTATTAACCATTGTTTTCAATTAGTTCGGCTCATGTGAAGTTTGACGTTTGACCTGGGCCTAAGGCAAAGTTCAAGAGAATTATAATCTGAGTAGTTGTAGATTTGTGGCTTTCGCGTGACATATTCATAATCGGGAGTAATCGGGAGAAACTACATAGCAAGCAGTTGATGTAATATATTCATAGAAATACAATGAACAACACATAATACAATAGCTAGAAAGACAATAGACCACAATAGATTTTATGAATACATTACATCAACTGCGTGCTATGTAGGTTCTCCCTTTACGTATTTCACGCTTGAGAACGATGTTTGAGGAGTTGAGGAGCTGTCGATCAGACAAAGGCAGCTTTTCTTTAAAGTTTACTCAATTCGATAATGCTTGTAGAAAATAAGAATGAAAGAATGAATTTTTTTTTAATTTCATTTGGTGCATTCGAGTGTAAGTTCCGCTTTGCTTACACCTAAATTGTTAGAATTACAACTAATATTTCTTTTGTAAATCAGTGGCAGAATAATAATAAAAAATAATAGTTTGTATTTATTTGGTGGCTTTGTTTAATCTCATTCAAACCACATTTCAGACCTTCCAAGCCAACAAAGACAGATACAGTGTTGAGATGGTACCGCTAAACCCTCGCATCAAGGCTCGCTATCTTCGTATTAATCCAAGAAGTTACTATTCGTGGATATCAATGAAGGCTGAATTCTATGGCTGCAGAGCTGGTAAAATTTTCAGAAAAACAATCCAATTCTTTAGTGTCCTCATTTCTTTAGTTTTGGTTTTCACTGATATTTAATTGGATATTTTTCATCCTTTTTGCTCATGTCATGAATTTCTTTTGTATAGGATGAATTCCTTTATCGATCTCATACTCACCATGTTCTTGTATATTTTGATTAGACCAAATCTTGTTCCAATATATCCAGTCAAATCTTTTAGGAATAACATTCTTTGCATTTGAATTTTCGATATCACACACACACACACACACACACAAAAAGGAAATGGGGATTTTTGCAACAACATTTTACTTCCAAATCTTTTATTCCCATTTGAATTGGGTAGAAACGTACACTGAAACGCGCGTTAGCCAATAGGTCCTTTGCAGCTTACAGTCACGAGATGATATATCACCTCAATAGCGAATGAATTGAGCTCACAGTCCCTTGGGGAAGGCTCCACTGCTAGGCATAACAGCATCTTAAAAAAGGTATTACTAAAGGCCTTAGAAATTCAATGAAATAAATTAATAAATGGAATAATATTTTTGGTGTTGCAGTTAGAGTCACGTGATTATTTGCTGCAAAAGGGTCTTTTTCGCACAAAAACTATCACGCTCCCCACGACCCCTTCGCTCCAAGGCGTGAAAAAATAGTCTGTAGTTAATTCGAGTACAAAGTAGGATGGTTACGGATACAATGTTTTTGCCTATTCATAGATCCTTGTGACATGCCTCTTGGTGTTGTTGATGGTCGCGTAACCAAGAGCTCCATGACTGCTTCATCAATGTATACAACAAGCTACGCCCCATGGCTTGCTCGTCTTCAGTCACCACAGTATTGGTTATCAAAGTACAATAATAGGAACCAGTGGCTGCAAGTTGATCTACGAACGTTGAGCAGGCTGTCACGAATCGCGACACAAGGTCGCTCAAATGCCTACCAATGGATAACAAGTTATTCACTGTCCTACAGCACGAACAGAGTACGATTCCACGCTTACACCGAGTACAGACGAACAAGGGTAAAGTACACCTATGTCATGTCGCCTATCTCCTTTGGCAAGGACACTTTTTTTTTTAGATAGGAATATATATATATATATATCAGCTTAAAGATGTCTAAGTTAAATTAGTTTTATACAATCAAAATCCATCCATTGCCGGTTGTGCAAATTTAATTCTAGTTTGGATTTTACCATCACAGTTTTTTAACCTGTTTTAGGCTATTAGTTTACATTAGTAATATTTACCATTTCATTCATTTACGTGTAGATCTTCCCAGGCAACTTTGATCGATTCTCTGTCGTCACACATCAATTCCGACGTCGATTCAAAGCCCGATTCGTGCGCATCCATCCACGAACCTGGAAATCCCACATTGCTTTGAGGATTGAACTTTATGGATGCAGACTTGGTAAGAAACTTTTACAATTCCTCTTATCATTTTTATCCATTAATCCTTTTGTGTGCACGTATTTTCTTCCTCGCTATGATTTTCGTTAAAACTACTCCTATGGCGCTAAAACTCGAAACTAGCCACAACGAAAATATGAATGAAAAACAGAGGCATATTTGTAAATTACTTACCGATACAAAAGCCGGTTTGGGCTCTCTGCGAGATAATAACAAATTCATTGACGTCATTCCTATAACATAATTTTCCGAGACCTAATTGTTAAGAACATAATTTTTAGGTCACCTTTGCAACAGACCTCTTGGAATCCAGAACGGACGCCTCAAAAATCGAGCATTTTCTGCCTCTTCTAGCTGGAATTCCTACCACGGACCATTCCTTGCAAGACTACATAGACAGCGTCGTGGTCACTACGTAGGTAGCTGGTCCGCTAAACACAATAACTACTATCAGTGGTTAATGATTGACTTTGGACGCGCCACTAAGATTATCAGGGTTGCCACGCAAGGACGACAAGATGCTAGCCAATGGGTAACGGCCTACTGGTTGTCGTTCAGCCAGGATGGTCTCCACTTTGTTTATTACAAACATGGAGCAGGAAATAAGGTTAGTTTTAATGAACTGATAGATAACATAAGACTTTTTGTTAGATCGCTTTTAGTACCTCCAAAATAGCTGTCATGCTTTGTCTCTAGCAATTTGTCAATAGCAAGAGATGAAGAAGGTTTATGTCAGCGCTGAAATAACAAATAAACAATGAATGATGATGAGGATGTCGTTGGTGACGACTATGTTTAAAGTGATGGTGATGATGATGAAAATGGTTACCAATGATGGTGATGATAATAATGGCGATGGCGATGGTTGCGATAATTAATGTTGATGATGACTGATGATGTTGATGGCTGATGGTGATGATGGCGATTAAAATGATGACGATGTTGATTCAGAAGATGATGGTGGCGATGGTGACGATGATATGGTAACGATGGTGATGATGACGATAATGACAATGCTTACAAGGATGGTGAGGATTGCAAGGACGGCGATAAAAGTGATGGCGATGATGGTGATGATTACGAGGATGGTGATGATAATGATGATTACGAGGACAGTGATTATGGAGAAGCGATGATCATGCCATTGAGACCCTTGGAAACTATATACTTAGATGCATGATACCTCTCTGAAAGATAGTAAAACGTTTATCATTACCTTAATGAAGATTGAAATGTTCTTTCTGACTATGATAGGATGATGGTATGCTAAAAACTATACCCCTTAAAGCTCGTTACTCAGTGCTGTATTTTTTGTGTTTTTCCTCAAGGCGTTCCGTGGTAACCGTGACAGAAACACCGTCGTAGCGAATAACCTTTCACCACCAATCAGAGCTTACTCAGTTCGAATCCATCCACGAGGCTGGCGTAGCCATATTTCGATGAGGGTCGAATTGTACGGATGCTTTATAAGTAAGTTATTTTTGAAGTTTCTTATTTGATTATAGAAACCTTATGACTGACGTAATAGGCTCAAGGTACAGTTTAAAGTTAGGCGTTCGACGTAAGATTCATTTGAGGTGCTAAATTTGAAATTGAATTCGGAAATTTCTTTTTATTAGATAAATGTTTGCTTCCTGTTGGAATACAAGACAAACGCATCCCAGACGGTGCTTTCACGAGTTCTACAATGTACAACTACAAACATGGACCTGAAAGAGCTCGCCTTCACCAGCCTAACGACGGCAGAGGCATCGGAGCGTGGGCCGCCAGGTACAATAACCGCAAACAGTGGCTACAAATCGATCTGGGTGCTGTATCCAAACTTACTGGAATTGCTACTCAAGGACGACACGGTTCCCATCAATGGGTGACGTCATATTATGTGAAATATAGTCGCAACTGTCAGAACTTTGCAACTTACAGAGAGAATGGAAGAACAAGGGTAAGTAGGTAATACGTTTACCTGGGAAGGGGGGGGGGGGGGGGGGAGTTTTCAAATGTAGAAGGTTAAAGCAATTATAATATTTGCCTATAAATAATGTTCGTCCAATGTGAGGGAATCTGAAATGCAAGAAATTCTTAATGCAATACGGCGCTTCGAACAGACCTTTCTTGAATTCGCTTGGGTGATCAAGAAACAATGGTTTCAAGTCGAGGTTGGCCTTGATAAACAAAAGAATCAAGTTCAGTCTCGACTTGAAACCATTGTTTCGTGATCATCCAAGCGAATTCGGGAAAGGTCTATTCCCGGTTCAATATTGCATTTAGATTGTATCTTACCACTGATAGGTACCTTCTAAGGGATAGTCATTATTATTGGCTGGGCAGGGGGAGGCGGAGAAAAAATAAGAGGGCCTCGAAAAAAATGGGACAAAAGCAAGGGGTTGTTGAAATTTTATTTCTTGCTTGGGGGGGGAGGGGTACGTTTTGAAAATCTACCTCCAAGGGATGTGGTTTGGGAGGGCATAAAGGGGGGTGGGGTGGGGTGGGTCTTCATAAAAAAAGCTAACGAGAAGAGGAAATCCTTGTTCTTGGGGAGATCTAGAGTAAATACTTCGGGTAAATACAATCTAGAGTACATACGTCGAGTAATTACGTAAATACCTTGCTTTAAATACGTCTGAACCATTTTGCCTCCATTATTACTACGTTCTCTTTAAACCTTTTTTCTTATATTTTGGCCCTAAAATTCTGTATTTGTCCGTTGCATTTTAGATATTCCGTGGCAACTTCGACATGTACACACCTGTGGCGTATCGTTTCTTTAAACCTCTTAGAGCAAGATGCATTCGATTCCATCCACTGACATGGAGAAGCCATATTTCTATGAGAGTTGAAGTTTATGGCTGCGTACCAGGTAATTCTAAATCTGTAACATTTCAGCTGCGAGATTTTCTCACAAAAGATTATTAGGATATAAGAGGTTAAAAGAAAACCCAAATAACCAAATAGCCAAAAACCAACCAACCAACAAAAAACAAACAAACAAACAAACAAACAAATAAACAAACAAACAAAAAAACAAAACAAAACAAAACAAAACACACTCACACAAACACAAAACCACTACCGCCATGTTGGATCATTGATACAGGGAAAGATACAAGACCAAAACTTTTGTTAAATTCATCAAACATGGCGCCAGCGACGTCAATTGAAAGACAGACGTCTTGTATTTACTAAATTGAAAAAACCTTGTCGGGTTCAAAAGGTTAAATCATCGCACATGATTCTGGGTAAATAGTTTATGAGGCCCATAATATGCATTGAGCATTGTTACAATTCCCGAATATTGCTTTCTTTGAGAATAGACCAATTTAACTTTGTTTTCCCATTTCAGACGACGTGTCATTCCCTTGAGAATACTATTCTTGTTTGAGACTCATCCATATTAATTTATCTTCTCAAGCGTTACCATGAAACAAAGAAACAATACCGAAGGGAATGACGCGTGGTCTGAAATGGGAAAACATTACGCCCAAGTTAAATTGGTCTATTCAAAGCAATGTTCAAGAATTGCAGCAATAAACATCAACCCACCCTTAGTTTTACCTTCGATGATTTAACCTTTTAAATCCGACGTTTTTTCAGTCTGGTCTATAGGTAACAATTACTGCTACTGTTGACCCTGCATATGGGAGACGGGGGCTCATTTCTGATTGTGACTTCAATTCCAGAACCCTTTTTAGTAGCATGGATGAATAAGATTTATCACATATAGTATAACAAGGTGATCATTCTGATCTTGTTCTTGATTAAAGCTTGTCTTGGCGAGATGTGGCTCGACAAGGCTTAAAAGCCACAATTGATGCTTTGAGAATCAAATTTTAATTCTCAGCTTTCCTTTGGTAGTGCCGTTTACTCATTTTTGCTGATTTATTTATTTATTTTTCCTTTCACGCAGCGCGTCCATGCAGCAGTCCTCTAGGAGTAGCCAATGGTCGATTGTCCAATCGCGCCATCACAGCCTCTTCATCCCTGAATCCCGCCCATGCACCATACCTTGCTCGTCTTCGTCGAACTAAGACCAAACGTTTCTCAAGTTCTTGGGTTTCAAAACACAACTCTCACAGCCAATTTATTCAGGTATTTGAATATTCCATGAGAACAACTCTCTTTTTTATAAAAGGTTTGGCAATCCCTATTCACATGCTTTTTCGTTAACTGTGAATTTACACGTCCTTTTCAATTGGTATAAATTTAAGCTTCAATTTCTTTTTTCAGTCATGAACTAAACATTATGAAGTTGAAGATTGAATTACACATACACATGCCAAATAATTTTTGTTTGCATAATTCTGTCTTTGGGTTTGAGTCTTTTTCATAAATTGAAAACAAAAACAAAGTTTTTTTTTTTCTCTTTTCTTTTTTTTTGCCAGTGTGCCTCTGTTTTGACAAAATTAAACTTAAAAAAGGAGTTTTCGCCCGTCTACACCAAACGATCAAAACGCAGATACTATGGGAATTAATTCAATATCATTGTCTACGCATGCCAAATACAGACATTTCTGTCATTATCCGCTGGCGGCCATGCTTTGAATGACGTCAGCGTTTTCAAAAGTCTCCGTTTTCGCCCATCCACTCTAATACGATAGGCCTCCGTTTTCAAATGTCTCCACTTTGAAGAGCGTTTTCGAATCGATGCATTTTTCGATGAAAACGCTCAGCGTTTTCTATCGTTTTAGTGTGGACGCAAGGCTAAAACGCATCGAAAAGTATGCGTTTTCAAACGAAAACTCAGTGTGGATGGGATCACAGATTGATATCCTTTTTCCATGGAAACAAAAATAAACTACGAATCTTTGTGCTATTCGCACCGTTATTTCACCGTTATCTCTACCATCTATTTTTGGTCGTAGTTTGATTTTGGGCGAGTAATGAGATTCACTGGTATGGCAACTCAAGGAAATGAAGACGCAAATTGGTGGGTCCGCGCTTGCTACCTCAAGCACAGCTTGGATAACGAGCTCTATGAGTTCTACAGCTCTGGACCATCCATCAAGGTGACTATCAATGCAGTGATATGAATATAATCCTTTTTTTCCAGCGGACGTAAGCAAATCCAAGAAATTTTACAGGCCATAAAGTCGCAACAGGAGTTTTGGCATGATAATTAAATTAATTAATTAATTAATCAATCAATTAATTTATTTATTCATTTATTCATTAATTTATTCATTTTTTTGTGATTAGTGTTACTTCGCCCTAAATTTGGGATGACTTGGAGGACTTCTTGGCCCATTATGAAAATAATTAAACACAAAATTCTAACGATAACTAATTGATAACTAAAATCTTTCTTACTTTTTTCCTTCAAATTTTATAGCAATTTGCTACAAACAACGATCGCTCAAGTGTAGTCACCATTTCCTTCGGATCTCCATTTGTTGCACGATTCGTCCGTATATATCCTAGATCATGGCATGGACGCATTGCTATGAGAGTCGAGTTCTATGGCTGTATTGCTAGAGGTTAGGATTCATTCATACCGTACTATGAATTTCACATTGCGTATACAGGCTTGTCAAAGCTGAATACTTCAGATTGAATAGTGGTTCCAGTTGTGGCGGTAAATCATAACATCAGTCTTGTTGAAGTCAAAATTAAATGAAAACAAAATATTTCACGTGGCAGGACCTAATAGTGCCCTGAAAATAATATTTGTATCTGTCAAACAAATGCACGCTATCTGAATGGCTAAACTGTACAAAAGGCTGGACAGCTAGCCATAGTAGCGCACATTGCACAATAAATCTCAACCTAGTAATGCGCTACTCAGTATGAAGTATTTTGCATTTGATAATACAACTGTTTGAAATAAACACAGACTCATTTTTCTATGATGGATATATTTAATAAACACTTATATTCTTCAATATTATCAGTGCGCTGTAACTTACCAATGGGAGTGGCGTCAAGGAAAGTGCCTGATCAACTTATGACAGCGTCCAGTACGTATGGAGGTACCTGTAGCCCCAGATACGGTAGACTCTCTACTGCTGGGTATGCATGGTGTTCACGTCATAGGAACAACAAGCAGTGGTTCCAGGTACGTTTCTTTTTTCTTTTTTCTTTTTTCTTTTCCTGCCATTCCCAAAGGTATCAAAAGACAAAGACATAGCCCCTTTCTAAGATAGCGAGCGGACGAATTGTGGTCTAGCTTCAATCCAAACTTCTAATGCTTACATGCCTTATATGGTATTGTTTGACCCACAACGCAAGCTGATTGTGCATAAAGGTCCTATGGCAGCGTTGATGCCTCAAGTTAAAACTCATCGTAATGATAAGTTTGGGCTGAATGCCAGGGTGCGTGGGCTGGTCCTTGCGCCCAGCCAGCC
>WUAP02156219.1:0-10331 GCA_015163945.2 Stichodactyla helianthus
ACATGTGAAGGATAAAAATGATATCTTCACTGTGTACGAAGTTTTAGAAACAGGAGAAATCCTGGTATTTCATCGATTTCTATAATAACAAGCCATATATCTATGCAAAGTGCCCTCGAAGTGTTGAATAAGAAAGCAGTGAATAGTTTTCTCATTTATCGTGTTTAAATAATGTTTAAATAATGTTTAATGTTTAAATAAATAGCCCTTGAAAGCTCGTGTCTCACCCCTTTTCCATGGAGAGAATCATTTCTCGTACGCACGTTTCTCGTGTGCAAGCACATTCTGCTGGGAGATACGAACCCGCTATAAGCACACAAACGTCTGTGTGTACCAGACTCCCCGCCCTTCCCAATGTGAGCCCATTGCTTCAGTTGTGATATAGGTCAAATCAATCAACGAATGATCCTTTACTATTCATTGCTTTTGCTAGGTGCTCATGGCGTCGGTAGAAGACATATCAAGAACACACTTATTAATAAATTCCCTGACAGATTCGCTTATCCTATACCACGTGAGTAATGTTGTGAGAGAGTATTAAATAGACTCGTTCACCTTGGGCGTAATGTTTTTTCCATTCCGGACCACGTGTCATCCTCTTGGGAATAAGATTCTTTGTTTGAGGCTCATCCATATTAACGTGTCTTCTCAAGCATTACCAAGAAACAAAGAAACAATACCCAAGGGAATGACACGTAGTCTGAAATGGGAAAACATTACGACCAAGCTAAAAAGGTCAATTGAAAACAAGAATTAATAAGGAATGAAAAGACGGATAGTAGCAGATATCGTGGGTGCAAGCAGATGAGACGCAAAAGAGACAATAAACATTGTACTGACCCGATAGCCTCGCTTAAACGATTCTTAAAACAAAAGATTATATTTTGTACTTTGAGAAATACTTTACAATAAGATATAGCCGAGGACTCCTACTCGTATCGCCAGGAGTACTATAGGAATTTTGTCATGGACATATTTTTGGGTATAGGGGTATAGGGTAAGAGTACCGAGCTGTTCATCGCTCTGTCTGATCCTGAATTGTTTGTTCCATACAGACACAACCCGTGAGCCAAGGATGGGCGAAGAGGACGGGAAGAACTATTACTTCGTGTCGGCTGAGGACATGATTGCTGCAATAGAGGCCAATAAATACCTGGAGTATGGCACCCATGAAGGCGCTATGTACGGGACCAAACTAGATACCATCACGTCCATTATAGATCGCGGGCTGATTGCCATCTTGGACGTCGAGCCACAGGTACGTACCAACCCTATAACGCCGGTCCTTGGGAACTTTCCATATTTGGTATTTTACGTTGAATTTGCTGAGTGATTGAGCACTGGCTTTTCATACATGGTCAGAAACCAAGGAGTCCATTGAAGTTTCGATTTCAAAATTTGAGTAATCTTTTGAAACTACCTTGCAGCCTTGCAAGTAAAGGACTCGAAGAACGAAAGTTTTGATGTTAACTTTAGATACCGTTTTTCTGTTTCAGGCTCTCAAGGTGTTACGCTCTGCCAAGTTTTCTCCATACGTCGTATTTATCTCTGCTCCAAGTATGGCTACAGAAATGAACGCCAAAAACGACACGTCAGCTCTAGACCCCAACAAAGCTGAAGCGGTGAGTTTAACTGAGACTTTTCCACGTAACACATCGAATACACTTACTCCACACCGTAATAAAGGGAGTTAGCACGTTGGTCTATGAGTCTTCAAGATTGCGCAACGAAGCTTTTAAGTGGCGTTACGCCAGTCATGTTACGCATTGTTTATTCAGTCAGAACAAGTGGGACAATCGTACGAGCGGGAAAAATAACGGCGCAAGGCACGGTCACGGTACGGATCAGCGTCACGCGCGGTGTCTTCGTGTTGCGTAACGCTGTTGGTTTAATTTCTTCAGAAAAATCGTCATGTTTTTCCATATGGTTCGACGTCAAAACTGGACCTAGTTTTCATCATTGTAATTATTTTTGTCCACCAGGACGAGAGCCTCAAGCGGCTGGCAAAAGAATCTGATATACTACGTCAATCATATGGTCACTTATTCGACCTGACTATCGTCAATAATGACATCGATGAAACCATTCACCTCCTGGAAGAAGCACTTGAAGACCTCTCTCATAGCCCGCAATGGGTACCGGTCAGCTGGATCTATTGATAAAGCTATCACCCTTAAAATTATTGTGCGAACGACTTCCCCTGAGAAGCGCGCATACAATTACATGTCCCTTGCGATTCAGAGAACTTAAAATAGACCTAGTTCAAAAAACGTTGTCACAGCTTAAAGCAACAAGCCAATTTCGCAAGGCAGTAATTCAGTAATTCATCCATTTAAGATGCAGTCATTTTAGTCTTTTTACAGTGGACGGCTGCTGTGCTTCTTAAGTTGAAATGTGTGTCCGAAAACTCATCTAATATCCTGACCACAGACGTTTTCTTTTGGTCTCGACTTGTAGCTTGTTGCTTTTGGCTGTGACAACGTTTTTTGAAATAGGTGTATAAAGAAAAAATAAGCAATCCTGCTTAAAATTTTATTATTGACCGAACTGATTTTGTTCTTGAGCAGATGTTTGTTAGAATTCTAGGAGTATTTAAAGGCTTCATCTGCAAAATCTTTTCGTAATTTAATTCATCTTTGTTTATTCGATACAAGTTATGTTCTAGGTGATTATTTGTTATTTTAAAGAAATTGCGGGAAAAGGTCTTTGTTAATATTTATGCTAATTATTTGCATTTAAGGGCCATACACACTAAGGGTTTTGCTCCAGGGGCAGGCTCCCGGGTCATTTTGCACAACTTAGTTAGTTTGCTGCATGGTGTGGTCATGCTCGCTGATATTTAACCAGTTTAACCGCCACAACCTTTTTTACATGAAATCTTTGGTGCACACGAAGAAGTAAAGCGACCCGGAAACCTGCTCCCGGAGCAAAATCCTTTGTGTTTATAAATGGACCTTAAGCATGGAAACGAGGCTAAGCACGCATAAATTAATTCTTTAAAAAACGCATTGCAAAAACACTCTTCTACGAAAGAAATGGAGAAATGCAGAATTAAAAGACAAATCCAAAGAAAACTCACTGGACAAGGACGCCACAATGTTTAGGTCTATGTGTACTTAGCTTCGATGTCATGCACACGTTACTAATTACCATACATATTAAGAAAAGTCTATAATATAGGCGAGCGGCGAGTGACCAATCGGCGCTTTACAGACTCCGCTTTATGGACATTGTTTTAGACACATGTTGTAATAACGGGCGTTTGTGGAAAAAATATAGTTTTAAGGTTACAACAGAATAGGATCAATCACGAGCTTATCTCTAGTTTTACCAGTCTTATTGAAATTTCCTGGGACGCGGAGCAAGATGATCTTGTTCTTTTTAGCTCTTTGATTCTATTATCTCTTGTAACCTAATGTTTATTTGCATCAGATGCAGGTAGACTGGCTGCCCTGGCGCAGGCTTAGGTACGAATAATAAGCAGATGAGAGTGCGTCTGAAGTGAGTGAGCCCATCGCAAGGGAATAGTCTTTTGTATTCTTTTTCAGAGTACAAGAGTTTGCTCTATCGCTAGGGTCACCATATAACTATGAGTTTGTATTAATGAAATTAACGATTCCGTAGGTGATCTTTGGTTTCTTTTCCTAAAAATCTGACTCAGAAGTAACAGGCCTACCTCATGTGGTGCAAATCCTGCTCAGGCACCCAAATGTGGCTCCTGAAAGCAGTCGCAAAATTTACACCTTTTTTGCTAACTTTATGTTGAATCCAATTCTGTCAGATCGAGAAGTTTAATTATCGAGTTTTGTAACCATTGTAATATTCCTTTTAATTCTTTATACGACTATAGATTTTTATTGTTCCTGAGGGTTGAACTCCCTGAACGCGATGGCATAGAAGGAATTCTCAATAAGTTATCAATAAACTGGTATTAAAAACATCTCTTTTGGCTCTAATCTTGTACTGATCATGATTTCAACGAGAAAAATCTCAGGAAGGGAGGAGGGTAGACAATTTTTTGGAAGCTTAAAGACATTCACGGCCATTGTTTCTGCGCATCCTTTTTGCGCGCACGCTCGAGCTCTTTCAAATGAGCGGAACGCCTGGATTATTTTGTTTATACAGTATAGCAAATGCGATCAAATTCAAAGTGGCCGCAAAAATTTCCAAAGTTTGCGGTAAAATACCTTGGAAACGAATACTTTGACATATTACCGGCATCTATAACATGCTTTAATTATCAATGCAGGGGAACGAATGGCACGTAATTTACGGGGGAAAAAATCCACTTCTACATAGTTGAATCGAATTCCGCGGATATAAAGCCTCAAAAATGCTTTGTACTTCTTCAAACATGACTTTGTGTCAGAATTGTGAAGGATAACACTGTTCATGTTCTGGTAGCTTTTTGTTGCATTTAGTTTATTTTCAACATTTTTTTCTCGATGTGTTTAGGCCGATGCGTTATGTTTCGCTAAAGCATGCATATTTTCTTCTAGGGGGGGCATATTTTGATGGCACATATAAAAGAAACGAATACGGTAACCCGCTTTTTTTTTTTTTTTTTTTTTTTTTTTGAACAAGTATATAATGTAGTATATTTAGAAGAAAAAAATCAAGGAATTCTCAATGCAGCTTCATTTGCCCGCGAACGTCCTTAAAGTATAGGTATATACCCTCCCCCCACCCAGTTTGATGACTCAAAGGAAGCCCAGTGTTAGAGATTGGGAATAGATGGAAACCTTGGGATTGGTGATAAAAAGTATATAGAAATTCTAGGTCAAGTTGAAGTCACTGGAAAATCTTCAGGTAAAATGTTAGAAAATATACAAGGAAAACCTATATTTACAAACCCTAGCATGTCTTTGTCTTTATTATCATGTCTTTCCATTTTTGACCATTGTACAGGGGTTAAAGATTTGAGTGAACGCCCTGGAATGAGAAGAATGCAAAAACATATAGATCAATATAGATGTGGAATGGCCACACCTGAAACGGCACAACGACTATATCCCTTTTACAAGTTGTATTATTAAAATTGTGAAGGAAAAAAAATCTCTTTATTTAAGTGCCTAGTCGTTCTAGTGCTTTCGCACTAATTGGGGGCACTATCACTCACACACTGACCACTACATTGACTGTTTTAAGCATTCAACTCTCAGCTCACATAAAACTACCTGGCACTTTCCTTCCCCCTCCCCGCACACACACAAATAAAAGGATAAGGAAAAAAGAGGAAAAAGAAAACTAAGAAAGAAGGCGAGAAAGTACGCGCAATGACGCGCACAAGGTGATAAAACCGTGATGTCCTGGGACGGAAAACAGCTGAGTAGCGTGGCCTTTCTTGCATTCAAGATGGCGGCTTTGTGAACATCAACAAGTCAAATACTCGAAAATAGGTCATTTCCTTACACTTATTATACGAAATTCTCTCATCCTTTCGATCCAACTACATCTTAAGTAATTAATGTAACTCACACATTTAATTTTTGGTCAAGAGGATAGGGTTTTGTGGCGGCAAAATGGCTGAAAATGTGGAAGTGTTGGACGAAGAAAGCGTAGAAAGTCAACTGACCCCAGAGAGCATTAAAGTCATCGCTGAATCTATAGGAATAGATAAGCTGAACCACGAAGCTATAGCGTTGCTAGTGGATGAAGGAACCTATAGACTCAAGCAGATTGCTCAGGTATTTCGATCAGTAGCACAAAATTAGATAAAAAATGATTTAATAGATCACGTATTTCTGGGTGTCGTATGTGATTTGTTGGTGTTTTGTCGAGCTCTTAAGTGACCGAAAACTAGTGTATTTTCGAGTGTAAACAATCCATATTGTGAGCTTATATTTTGTTTTTTGCTTGGATGTAGGAAGCAGCTAAGTTTATGCAGCATTCAAAGAGGAGGAAGCTGGCTACTAAGGATATTGACAATGCTTTAAGTGTACAAAATTTGGAGGTAATGGAGACGTCATGAAAACCTTAGTTAGATTGATTCTAGAGCAGTTTTTGTATGACTGGGATGAATTCACGGTACCAGCGTCCCAGTCGTGTGTTTGGAAACCTATGATGCACTTGGTCAACCCGTACATGACGATAGTACCTCCTTGACCATGGTGGTGCCCTGTTAAAGCATTCTCATTGGATAAGCAGTGATCTTGCACTCTATGATTGGCTCAACAGGTGCCATCAACTCCATATGGCTATGACATTTAACAGTCATACTGAAGCTGCTCTTTGAATATATAGGACGGGCAGTGTCATTCCAAATCACTTTGATTGGATGAGCATGAAGGACTCAGTCACTTGTTTAACTCAACTCTACTTTAATGCCTTTCATTTACAAGATATATAAAACTCCTTTCCTGCTCATTGAACTCTCTTGTCCTTCCTTGTAAATTCCACACCTAATTAATACTTGTGATCTCACTAATATCTTCACAATGAGCAGTAAGATTACATTGGACCTCATCATTTCATACCACAACTGCGTGTGTGTGTGTGTCTACCAATTTCTTGCCATTATCCCAACCAACTGTATTTTAAGCAGGGTTTGTGCAAGTCCTTAAACTCCTTGAAAAGTCCTGGAATTTAGAATTCATTTTCAAGTGCACTTGGAAAGCCTTTGTTAATTAAGAAAAATTGCTAAAAAGTGGACCTCGAAACTCTTATGTGTCTCAAGTTTGAGTTTATGAATTGCTCCTTGAGATTGGTCAATTTAGTTCTTGAATACTCCTTGAAAAGTCCTGAAATCTTTATGACTGGATTTAGTGGGGGGCCAAGGTGTTGCAGCCCTCCTTTACATCTTTGGATCCTGCATACCTCCTCTGATTATTCATAGAGGTTCCTCTAACACAGAAGTTAGATGTTTTCTTGGGAATCTAGCATGAACCCTGTTTAAAAGAAGCTTCAGTTTAAACAGTTTAAACCCTGTTTGTTTCAGCCATTATATGGATTCTGTGCTCCAGATTTTATTCCATTTCGGTTCACTAGTGGTGGAGGCAGAGAAGTCTATTATTATGAAGATCCTGAAATTGACCTGAATGATATCATGACATCTCAGCTACCACGCATCCCTGTGGATGTTACTCTAAAAGGTAGTGCAAAAATTTATTATTTATAACATTGATCTGTGTTTGGCCACTTTTTACTCCTTTCCAGCTGAGCAGAAATAAGTTTTCTAACCAATCATAAGATGTTGTGATTTTGCATGGCCAGTTATGTTCAAACAATTTTTTCTACCTGAAAACTATTGACCATTCAATCTCGTATATTTTAAGTTGTAGGAGGTTTTGACAAACAATGATTTGTGCAGTTTGTTGTCTGCTCAGCTGCCAGGTTACTGCTTCAGAAGAAAAAAAGAACTTTGAGGTTACGGTATTTTGGGTATTCATGGGTGAGGTGTATGGGGCCAACTACTCCACCTTGTAAAAAAAAAAGTTTGTTACTGAAACTACAATGATGCATCCTTATGTCCCACCAGGGGCAAAGAGGATGATTGAGTGAGTGTGGTGTGATACATACACACTGTTTTGCCCTGTTTGATGTTCCTGGTCCTAACAATTTGCTTACAGCAGGTGTTTTGAAATTATCTACATATGAAATGTCTAACATAAATACTTTATAGATATAAAACCTTTGCTTGTTTTTCTCAATTATGCACCTTATTTTTATTATCTTTACAACCCCCCTCCTGACTAATGAATTTATTCATTATTAACAACCTGGGATATACAATTGATACAAGTATTTCATTGCAGCTCATTGGTTGAGTATCGAAGGCTTGCAGCCAGCAATACCAGAGAATCCACCACCACGTATGTGTATAAAATCATAGCAATACTCCAAGGCAAATGTGTATTTCCAGAACATTTCAATATATCCTCCACAGAAAAGGGAAGAGATATTCTTAATCGGCTAATGCGTTGCTATGTATGTTTCGACCCAATTCAAATCTTTTGGGAATAAGATTCTTTGTCTTTTGTATTTGCATAGCACATGAAAACATTCCCAGAGGTTTTGAATTGGGTCAAAACATACATAGCAATGCATTAGCTGATTAGTTTTATTGCTCTTAGCAATACAGTTTTCATTCTTCCTGGAGAGATCAGGGTTTCTTTTGCTCTCCACTGAAAAATGAAGTGCTCTTGTTAATTCACCTGTCACTGTTTTCTGACTGGCTAATACACCAGCAAAGAGCTAGGACAATAACCCTGGAACTACAAATAGTTGGCTCTTGCTCACAAATTTGTTGAGAGCACTTCATTTGTTAATGGAGACAAAAAGGATTTCAGACTCTGTGAACCACAATGACTAATTTACTTTTACTGTACTTTTAGCTCAAGTCAAACAAGTCAAAGAAGAACCCAAAGCTGCCTCTAATGCTTTGCCTGCTCAAGCCCAGAATACCACACAGAAAAAAACTAATAAACCTGGTGACTTAACATCAAAATCAACAAATAAAAAAACAAATCTAAAAACAGGCCTGCGTCCAGTAAAGACTGGTAGCAGTTTGACAACAGCTAGTGAAGAGGGGATGAAAAACTTCAAAGGGTTTGTTACTCATGAACTTTCTGTGGTAAGTATGAAAGACCAGGATTTAAGCAAGTGGAAATATACTGTGACTCTGAATTAACTGCTTGATTCAAGTGTTGTGATTGGATGGTGTGGGATTTATTGCTTGATTCTGATTGGCTAAGGAAAGAAGCCATTGGATGGTTGTGGTACCATATGTTTTTTAATTTATGCCCTGGGGGTACTCCCTGGTAGGGGTGATCGGCAGTCCTTTTAGGGTTGAAAATATTTCCCGTGTGAACCTTTTCGGGGTTCTGAAACAAAAGTCAGTTGTGTAAAATGACTGCATACCTTTTAGGGCAAATTGTTATTAATTCTCTTCATTGAACAACATTAAAAAACGACCACAAAGATGTTATCAATTGCCGACTACCAGATAAACAATTTCAGTGCAATCAGTTTTTCATCAGCTTAACAAAGTAAACCTCTTTTGACAAACATCATATACATTGTATAGTCATACATTTTAGGGCCCAGCGTTTTCAAAACCGACCATCGAACACTGCTACCACTTGGACAAAAGAATTACCCCCCTGGGATTTATGCATAGAAATTTCATTGATTTTGTTGAGGCCTTCTGTTCACTCAAGGATCAAGATTTCAAATCCTCAATACTTCAGACTAACCAGCAAGGGCTTTGAAAAATTCTAGTGAAAATAACAAAAAAGGCAATGTTAAAAGATGTGAAGATAACATCATGGGTGGATTTCAGGGGGCCCAAAGGTCTGCACCCCCCTTTCATTTTGGGATCCTCCAGACCTCTTTTGGCTTAGTCATAGAGGTTCCTGTTCAACAGTGAAACTTTTAGCATAAATGTATGTGCAATGGCATTGCAAGGCAAGTTTTGCAAGGGCATTACGTGGTGCAATGGACTTGTGAAACTTGCTCACATCACAAGTTTTGGTTGCACAAGTAGAATTACTTTCTACTTTTTATCTGAAACTGTGTCAAAAAGTTTCACAAGACCATTGCATACAAGTTTCAGCTAAAAGTATAACAGAGCCATAACACAGAAGTTTCTAGCCCTCTTTCCATAGTTAGGACAGGTGAAAGCCACCCAGCAAAAGAGAACTTGTCTTTTTTGTAATGTTGAGAAAAGTATCTGTTGTTGAAAAAAGGTCCAGTCATCACAAACAAAAAATTACTCTTATACATCAACAGGTACATTGTCTTTTTAGATGTCATGCAAAATAATCTTTCTGCCAAATTTGTTCCACAGGAGCAGCAGTTATATTACAGAGAAATAACAGAAGCCTGTGTTGGGTCCTGTGAATCAAAAAGAACGGTCAGCCAATGTTACTGGATTAAAAAAATTGTTTGAAAATTATAATAACAAAAAATGAAATAATAGACCTTTCCTAAATTCACTTGGATGATCATGAAACAATGGTTTAAAGTCGAGGTTGGCCTTGATAAACAAAAGAATCAAGTTCCATCTGAACTTGGAACCATTGTTGGTGATCATCCAAGCGAATTCAGGAAAGGTCAATTGTAGTCATAAAAAGAGATGATGATCATTATTATTTTGGATTTAATCATTTTCCAGGAAGCTCTACAGAGTTTGGCCACTGATCCTGGCCTGTACCAAATGTTGCCAAGATTCTGTACATTTATTTCAGAAGGGGTAAGAGAATGATTACAAAAATTTAATACACTACACTTTAACTTTCCATTAGAAAATTCATTAATAATTAATGAGGCCAAAACAATGGAAAATCATAAGCATGAAGGAGTTTTTAATTTCGGATAAAGATTTGTCCTCA
>WUAP02156230.1:0-43714 GCA_015163945.2 Stichodactyla helianthus
ATACTATGTTCCATGCATGAGCACCCCAAGGCCAGGAATTGGTGCCAAGCGGGAAGAAATGATGATGATGATGATGTCTAGATAACAAATCATTGGATATCATAAATGAATATTGAACACCATGTAGAAAAATACATTGCACAGACGTTTCAGATGTTAGTCATCAAAGTGAAAGAGCTAAACTCTAAGTAAAAGAGCTTTTTAATTTAGTGAAGGGCTAACATTCAAAATGCCAGTAAAGTAAGTATATTTTTCTACACATTGTTCATCATTTATATATTATGTCCATAAATATGGCTTTACTAATTATATACAAGTAGGTTCTAATGAATAAATACCATAAAAAGCACTTGAAAAACCAATTATCACGTTTTTTTAGCCTTTCCAAGTCAGCCAAGATCTCTAAAAGCTTCAAGCATCTTTTCAAAAACCATTTCCATAGCATGGGAGAAACCTTCTGTGAGTGCTAGCTTTGTTATTGACTACACAGTCTACTGGAAAGCAGAAAATGAACCAAACAACAAAGAAAAGATAGTGACAGCATTATCAGCTGTTTTAGATGTTAAACCATATACTTCTTATACCATCAAAGTCAGGGCTCGTAGTGCTCATTTCATTAGTCCTTGGTCAAATATCTTGATACAGAGGTCTGATGAGGCAGGTTAGTCAGTTATTTTTAGTCAATCTATGTCATAAAAAAGACAGCTTGTGTTTGGCACTCAGTGTGGTCATGTGATAATGATTGAACCACATCACAAATTATGATTTACTCATCCAATGGAAATGCTTTGCACCATCAAGGTCACTGCATGGCATATCTGTATTATGAGTTTTCATACACATGCATTTGAAAATTGCACCATTTTTTATGTATGTATATTACTGACTGAAGCATGATTGTTTTTACCTTTGTGGCATGTCTGAGTTTCATTTTATGGTAATGCTATGCTGTTTTTGAATCCAGAGGAAACCTTGGGAACTGTTTTTATAACATGTGAAGATGTGGTGCCATACTAAGCCATCAAGAGCTTTAATGTATCATATTACAAATGCTCTAGTTGTTGTTTTAACTTATATTTGCATGCTTCCTTTTTAGTTCCTTCAATGGCACCTTCAAATTTCCAAGTCAAATCATACAAATCCTTAACATTAACAATTACATGGTCAGAGATTCCAGAAGAAGGTCGTAATGGAGTCATTCTTGGCTACAGAATATACTACTATAAGAACACCACCAAATCTCCAGTACATATAAAAAATGTTGGCAGTAATACCTTCACATATACCTTAACTAATCTAGAATATGATGACTACTTTATCTATGTAGCTGCTCATACCAGGATTGGCTTTGGCCCAAAGACATCAACTGTGAGAAAAGTTCCAATGGAAGGAGGTTTGTATAGTGATTTTATTACTTTACAGATAGTCACAGCATTACTCAACTGATATAATGAATTCAAGTATCTGTCAAAATGATCCCCCCCCCCAAATTTTTTTGTCCCATTTAATGCTTACTTTGTCATATTTTTATTT
The DNA here is from genome assembly GCA_015163945.2 of Stichodactyla helianthus. Lineage (NCBI taxonomy): Eukaryota > Metazoa > Cnidaria > Anthozoa > Actiniaria > Stichodactylidae > Stichodactyla > Stichodactyla helianthus. The sequence continues at coordinate 1,534 of WUAP02156230.1, forward strand.
ACAAATAGCACCAACTGCACCTCAAAATCTGAGAGTTGTAAACAGTACTTCCAACTCTGTACTTTTGTCATGGTCACAGCCAGTAAAGGCAAATGGAATCATCAGATCTTATACCATAAAATATGGCCTGAAGCAAGACCTTCTGGTTCAGTCAACTAAAATCAAAGGATATCTTTTACAGTATTTAGTACAACCTCTCAAAGAGTTCTCTTCTTACTTTTTCTTGATATATGCAGAGACTCAGTTGACTGGCAAATCTTCACAAATAGTTTCTGCTAAAACACTGGAAGATGGTAAGAAATAAAACACAACTCCCTGTCATTGTACATGCATATATGTGCATGATTGATTTTGTAATACCATATAATAATCTTTATCTATCTCAAAGTGATCACATGACATCCTTAATGACTTTGTTGGGAATGATCACATGACATGATAATTTGATGAACCATTGCTAACCCCCAATGTGTGAAATTCAACCATTTGGAAACTAATAGGTCCTGTTTCATTTATATTAAAGCACCAGATGAAGTGCCCCCCATTACATCCATCAGTGCACGTGATGCATACACCATCTTTGTTTCATGGAGCAAGGTCCCTAAAGATAACTGTAATGGAGTCATACTGGGATATACTATATTTTATAAGTCCCATGGACAACCTGTTCCATATAGAAATAAAACCATTTACCATGAGGCAAAACTAAGCACTGAGATCACTAAACTGAAGCCCTTCACTGAGGTCTGTGTCAAAATGGCTGCCTTTACCAAAGTTGGCATGTCCAAGAATTGGGACAGCAGGAGTTGTCGATTGATTAGAACTGATCAAACAGGTACAACACTTTATAAATGGATGTGGTATGATGAACATACTGTATTTTTATTTTGGCTTCAGCAATGTGCAAAAGGGGTGGGGGGCTTACAGAGCACTTCATGGACTTCTGTCATTCTTTATAACATAGCCACAATATAATGCACTCTGTGATTGGCTAATTCACGTGCACAAGTGTGCATCCATTTCATGATGGACTGCATGCTGACTTGATCAAGAGGTGTGCATGCCCTTGTTTTGAGAATTTCATTAATATTTTTTCAAATATAAATACTATTTTCGGCTCTGGCTATATTATAAAAGAAATGGTTCACGCTTATCGTGTATCCATTGTGAAGTGGATACACTCTGGATGTTCCTTGAGCAATCAAGAAGCTAGAGTCTCACTCGGGTTCACCTGATGCGACTCTCGTTCTTCTTTCATGCTTAAGCAGTCTCCCACTTGCATCCATATAATGATGGATACACGCTAAGTGCGAACCATTGCTTTAGTGGAATTCTCACCAATTTTTATATAGATTCTGTGAATCTCATATAGTTTTTATGCTACTTTGAAAGTAATCTTGTATTTATCTTCCTTGAAAGGTCCAAGTGCTCCAAGGAACGTTAGAGTAAATGCAACATCGTCTACTTCAATGCTTGTAGAATGGGAACAGCCAGCCAATCCGAATGGGATCATTAACGAGTACTTTATCTATTATGGATATCACAAGGATAATCTAGGAATGACCGAACCACCAGTGACTGGTAAGACGTTGAGTAAATCCATAACTGGCTTGAGGAAATTCACCACGTACTATGTACAGGTTCGAGGCAAAACCACTGAAAATGGAAATGCATCAGAAATAGTGAAAGTCACCACATTGCAGGATGGTAAGTTAATCATATTTGGTCCGGTCAAGGAGTCTTGTGGATATGACTGATTTTTCGTATTTTTGTTATTTTTCCAGCTCCAAGTAAACCATTAACATTCAGTTGCAGCAGCTTGTCAGACACCAGTATTCTATTGGTGTGGAAAGAACCTTTAGAAAGCAATGGCATACTCAGATACTACCTGATCAGAACATTCGAGAAAACCTCTGGTGCACAGGTTGGCAAACCAATCAAAATGACGTTCCAAGCAAATACGGGATTAATTCAAGTAGTTTCTGGTCTTAAGCCATACAGAGAGTATGTAGCTAACATACAAGCTGTGACTGTGAAACCAGGAGATACTGCTACTTGCACCGCGTGGACTAAAGAAGGAGGTAAGCCACAGAAACAGGACTGGCTTGTAATGTGAGTCATGATACAGTTACGTTCAAATTACATCACTAACCATGATTCATTGTTTTTAGCCCCAAGTGAACCTACCAACGTTCAAGCAACACTAAAAGGGTTGTCAATAATTATTCAATGGGATCCCCCCTCAGAGGAAAATGGCATCTTGGAAATGTACAGGGTATGTCATTTCCTTACATATCAATAGCCATGGGGATATGTATCTAGGATATATCCCCATATAAACCCCAAATGTGTCTCACAATTAATATATGAATATTTTTCTATTATTAATCCAAAGGTTTACTGCATTGGTAGGCGTTCGTATGACCCAAGGTTTGAAAACAAGACCAAGGTAGAAGTACTAGTTAATAAAAGTGAAGTCATCGTAAGGAATCTTCATCCAGGGACAGAGTATGAGGTGTATGTGATAGCCAAGACTAAAGAGAAAGAAGGAAGGAAAAGTATATCAGTCACTGTCCAAACTCCTCCAGAAGGTACGCGTACGATAGAAAAGAAAAAAATCCTTTGCAATAAGTGGCATTATCGCGATGTCTTCGACTGTTCATCCGATAATTGCACGTAGCATTTAGAGATACTCTTTACCGAAGAAGCCAAAAAGGGTGATATGTGATGCCCCGAAAGATGTTTCCTGGAAAAATAGTTTACGGGGTTCAATGTTTTCTTTCTATTTTCTTTTCCACTAGCACCACCAGCACCTGAACAAGCTGAAGTAGCCGAACAAAGCTTAAGCCATAACTCAGTGACGCTTTTACTCAAGCCATCGCCACAAAAGAATGGAGAAGTGATGTAAGTATCTTGTGCTCAACTTTCAGGATGTTGTTAGTAGTTAAAGGCAGGCAATCACCAGAACGAAACCGAAATAACGTTAACATAGGCTAAACAACACTATTTATATTATCAGAGCCCATCAAGTTATAGTGGAGACTTTGGGTAAGAAAATTAAAAGAAGTGCAGATCCCTTACCATCTGAGATCAACGACTACAAGACGGCTAGAAACCGTGGCTCACGGTTTTATATGGCAGCAGAGTTTCGAGGGATAGAGGTACCTCAGACCTTCGTACTTGGTGATGGAAAATATTACCAGAGCTACTACAACGCACCCTTAGAGCCCGCCACTAGGTACAGGGTGTATGTAAGAGGGGTAACCAAGGATCAATACGGGGTGAGTCAAGTGGTTTCATACAAAATACAATTATACATTACAGCTGGCAAGCATCCTTTCGCCTGTTCCTTTGTTTATTGATTCGTATGCCTATAAATTTAATTTTGGTTTACAGAAATGGGTCTATGGTCCTGCAGCTGCAACAACTCTTCCAGCAACAGGTAGACCATCTTAGCTCCCATTTAGCTTTCATTTAGCCTTCATCCATCCATACTGGCTTGTCTAGTATGATCGTTTGTTTTTCTATTATGATACAGCATTTATTTTGAATGGAGAATCCCGTTTTTCTTTCAGCTAAAACGCAAGCCCTTGAGAAGAAGAACGATGTTGGTCTTATCGCAGGTCTTGTTGGAGCAATAATTCTAATCGCTATTATCATCATCGTTGTGGTATTATACAGAAGGTACATCTAAGCTGAAATATCTTTCCATTGTCTTATCAAAACCAGTTGTACAAGTAGCTGTGTTTTTTAAGCTCAAACTTAAAATATCCCCGTCGTTACTTCAGATCCAAAAGACCTTTAAAAGCCAACGTGGACGTTGAGAACAAGTCAAAATCCAGGCGAAGATTCAAGGACTTGGAGCTAAGGAGACTAGGTTCGTTGGTAGAATCCACGATGGCTTGTCTTTTGTAAGTTGTAATTCTTACTGTACTGTTTATTGATTTATTTCCTGTTTATTTCAGCCGGCAAGAAGCGTCCCTTATCGTTTCCTGGTGAAGTTACGAACGATCCAGAGCACCCACCAATACCTATGGAAAACTTCTCTAAACACGTTCATAAGCTGCATAAATCAGATGACCGAGGATTCATGATCGAGTACAATGTATGTCTATCCCTAACTGATATTACTAATACTGTTAGCTAATCATCAGGCTATGTGTGCGTGCGATTACATCATCCATGGCACCAAAGGCAATCTTGAGGGTAACCCTGATGTCATGTAATAAGATACACTTTACTGCGACTTTCGTTGTATCGCGCGGAACGATTTCAAAACTTCGATCGGTTTGGGTTTTTTCTTAGCCGTCAGTCATCACTTGGGGGCGGAAGTTATGCGAATCCGTGAAAATCATTGGTTGATTTGAATAACTCCCGCCCCCAAGTGATGATTGACGGCTAAGAAAAACCCAAACCGATCGAAGTTTTGAAATCGTTCCGCGCGATACAACGAAAGTCGCAGTAAAGCTCTTGCGATCCTCACTTGATTATACCGCTTAGTACTAAGCATTTTAAACCGGAATAAGGTTATCAATATCCTTATATCAATACTGATCGTCTTCATCATCACCACAATCATCTTCAACACTACCGTCGTCATCAACCCAACCCAACTCTTCGGTAACTGAAAATCCATATTATCGTATTCAGAAACTGGATGCAGGCCGTGAATTCCCTTGTGAGGCTGCTTACTTACCAGACAACAAACAAAAGAACAGATACGGCAACATTGTAGCATGTAAGTAGCACACGAAATATGGTTGGTTAGTAGAGAACGATACTTGACACCAGTATTCTATTCCTTTTTGGACAGATGATCATTCAAGAGTAGTTCTTTCTGTTCTTGATGGTAAACCATGTACAGATTACGTCAATGCTTCTCATATCGATGTAAGTATTCACGTATTTTAACACTAGTAACATAAGCCATCTTTGATAGCTACTTACAATGCTTTGCAAACACTCTGACTGATGTGAGTATTGTGGAGGTTGTGTGGTCAGATTCTTAACGGCAGGTTGCATGACAGCTGACAGCCATCACAGCTGATTCACTCATCTTATGTAACTTTTTTGTTTAGGGATATAACAAACCAAGTGCATATATTGCCACACAAGGTAAGGATCTTGGCGATATAGCATGAATTTATGTACAACACTAACACACAGGTAGCTGAGAACTGGTTAGTCTGAGATGCTCGTCAGACATGTGTGTCAAACATGGAAAAGTATCCAATGCCTATTTGAGTTTAGACTGCGAGCAGTCCCTCTATTTCCCTTGGTCACTATGCGTCTCGTTTTCGTTTGCTGGTAAGCTGTCGTTAATTACGCCGAGCGTGGATTAGTACCGAGTCAAAAAAAACCCACGGGAGGGAGATCAGGAGGTGAAGGACGAAAGTCCCACCCCCAGAGGCGTTTAAGACTCGGCTCTAATCTTTGCTCGGTTTCTCATCAACGAAAATACAAGAGAAATAGAGAGACTGCTCGCAGTCTACTTGGTCTGTCGTATGAGTAACTCAAATTAGGTTCGTCAAAATGATGTTAATGCTATTCCCTATTACCTGTCACCAGGCCCAGTACCACACACTTTTGATGATTTCTGGCGAATGGTCTGGGAACAACAGTCATCCACCATTGTCATGCTAACAAATTTACAAGAAAGACACAAGGTAATAGGCAAGGATATATTAGATAACAACTTGGTAGCAGATAAACGGGTTAGAGTAAAGGTTGCAGCAGTATTTAATGCGGTTTGTTTCGGTTATTCTAGTTAAAATGTCACAAGTACTGGCCTGATGAAACAGAAGATTACAGTGATATATCAGTCAAGCTACTCAAGTGTGAACACTATGCTGATTACAGCATTCGTACCTTTAACGTTAAAAGAGTAAGTGTGGAATTTCAGTACACTTAGAACAGTGCTATCAGGACTTAGGAAAATGCTTTATACGGTTGTTTTTACCATCCCTTTGCGATGTTAATATTAATGTCTTATTTTCAAATAAAGGAAAGTGAGAAAGAAGAACGAGAGGTCCGTCAGTTCCATTTCACAGTCTGGCCTGATCACGGCGTACCTGAGTACCCTACCGCCATCCTAGCATTTCGTAGAAGAGTTAGAGCATATAATCCACCTGATGCTGGACCAATCATTGTTCACTGCAGGTAAATAAACCGTTATATGCGAATGGCCCAAAAAATCTAAGGAGATCTAATCGTATTGGTACTTCCAATGGATTCGGTACCTGAAACGTAAGGCATCTGAACAGCCTTAGGCTAGCCATGCTTATCTTGCTGATCTTGCAAACTAAGTCCCACTATTGATATCTAAGATTACTGATAGTATATTTTATCTGTTTCAGTGCTGGTGTGGGACGGTCAGGAACATTTATAGTTATTGATGCTATGCTCGATCGAATCAAGGCAGAGAAATCCGTTGACATATTTAACTACGTAGCTTACTTACGGTCACGGCGGACAGCCATGGTCCAGACAGAGGTATAACACATAAGTAACTTTTTTCAGTTTTATCGCTCTGATATGAGTCAGGGCGCGGTGATTTACTTACGTCAAATCGAAATTCATCATACTGGTTTTCCGGAGGGAGAAACCTTACTAACACCCGGCTAAAAATATTGGAGATGTTTAAACTCAAGTACACTATATAGCAACTCCCCCCCTCCCCGATTTGTATAGGCGAAAGTGTTTCATATTGAAGATGGTACTATTATCATTTCAGGAACAGTACACATTCTGTCATGATGCTATTCTAGAATCTATTCAATGTGGTAACACACAGATCCTTGCACATGACCTGAGAATAGCTCTTAGTAGGATGAACCATGTTGATAAGGATCTTAAATTGAACCGATTTGAGACCGAATTTAAGGTAACCAAACAAGTTCTTACTACTTCACATGGTAGAATATCAGAAAAGTATCTGATTAACGCCCACTATTGATTGTGGTCCTCTTTAGACGCTGAACAAAGTAAGTCCTGTGTTACCCAAGGCGTGCTACATCGTAGCATCATATCCAGAGAACAAAGGGAAGAACCGATATCATGATATTTTGGCCTGTAAGTTGTTACTTTATACTATCAAATTGCTGCAAGAATATCTAGATAGACCTGGGTTGAAGCAAGGCCAACAATTATTCCTAACAGAGTTGAGCTTTCCTTTTCTTTTCAGCGGATTTCTCACGTGTGATGTTAACAGCAATAGATGATAACGAGATCACCACGTACATCAATGCCGTGCACATATCGGTTAGTAAAAGTATTGGTTTTATTAATTTGACTCTGTCATCCTTTAGTAGCATGGCACTGACTTTTTGCTCCAAGATGGCCGAGTGCGCACACTAACCTTTTTAAGATTACTTGGGGATGTCTCGCTTGGGTAGCACGCTTGCCTACTGTTCCTTTTGTACCACCTATAACTGTGCGCGGGTATCAACATTAATATTACTGTGGTACTATTCCATACACAGGGATACAAGCAGCAACACGCCTTCATCGTAACGCAGTACCCGTTGACCGCTACAGTCACAGACTTCTGGCGCATGTTATGTGAACAGGACTCCGCCTGCCTAGTAGTGTTCCAACCAACAGAAGAAGGGGTTAGTCTTCTCATTTATATTCAAACAGACAATCATGATAACTGATCATATCTTTGTATTGTAATGGAATCCATAGCCCGATGTGTGAGCTTGCTCTCCGATCAGGATTATTGATTTTTAACTAACAAACGTTTGAATAAATGTCTTCAGGATTTCCCTCAGTTCTGGCCGGAAGAAGGCAAAGCCACTTACGATGATATGATTACAGTCGAGTGTCACGCCGATAAATCCAACAGTGTAGACAACCTCAGGTCTACCTATGACCAATCAGAAATCACTGAGCTTAAGTTTAAACTCAAGGATCTTAGAGTGAGTAATGCTTCTCAGCGGCTTGCTTTGTTGGGTGCAATCTATAAACAGGCTTGCTGTGTTGGGTACAGTCTATAAACAGGCTTACAATCTATGAAAATTTCTTCATCAGCTGTTTTGGTTTCTTTATTTTTAGACTCCAGAAAAATATGTTCTTGTCAAAATGTTTGTCCTCCATGGATGGGCAAATGAGGACGATCCAGTCGACACGTCCTCTATGATTACTTTAGTTGCTAAGGTGGAGAGATGGCAACAACAGTCAGGAAATGGACCAATCACAGTCATGTGCAGGTAACCTAGCCTTCGAAAACTCAAGTGAAAACTTAGTAAACAAAACGCTTTCCTTTACGAAAGAAAACTTCTTAATTCTAGCAAATACAGTCAGATTGTATACTGAGTGGGGACTTGCAAAGAACTTATAAAGTTGGAGGTTCATAAAGAGCTCCTTATCTTGAATTACCGTTTGATCAAATGAGAAATTTTCCCAGAGTATGATCGATTTTTCGCATTCCACCCTATTTTGGGCAGAATAACCCTTTTTTCTCTCTACAGCGATGGTATTGGTCGAAGTGGGACGTTCTGTGCACTGTACTCTGTATTAGAACGTGTAAAGATCGAACAAGTGGTAGATGTTCTACAAGCCATAAAGGCCATGAGAATACCAAGACCTGGTTTGGTCAAAACTAATGTAAGTATTACCTCCACTAAGCTATCCATTGGCTCTTGTTTGCACCAAGTTTATTTTTTTTCATACCTATTCTCGCAATTTAATTTTCAGGCCGAATACAAGTCCATTTATTACACAGTTCAAGAATATTTGGCAGCTTTTGATGACTATGCAAACTTTAAGTAAAGTTTGACTTTGGTAATCGAAAGTTTTGGAAGACCTAAAAGGCATTGCCATATATGGAGCTGACTTGATAATGAGTTACCTTATATGGTAGTATTGTCGTATATTAGTGCCTTATATGGTATTATCTAAATGATGATGCTACCTTGCTCCGTATATGGTAATGTTACCTTACAATCGAAAGCATAAGATAATTGTTACAAGATAAAGAAAAAGACAGATAAGAATTTTATATTAATAATATTATCCTTGCATATTTCCGTTTCTCTCCTAGATGAGATAACACGGTTTTAAAGATTTCTCATTTATTGAATAAGTCTAAATTAGCATAAAAAATTTTAATGACTAACTTCGTACTCATTTTTATTACCAAATTGTGTTGTTTGAACGATATCGGTGAAGCGTTTATGATAAACCTTTACTTTTAAATTAAAGAAATTATTTTTTTTACACTTTATGGTTTTAAGTTTAGGCTTCAAAATTTTTTAAGTGGTTTATAAATAAATTTCATTTTAATATCTTCTGTGCTTGCGCATAACTTAGTGAAGATTAGTGGTTACTAAGTCCTATTTTACATACCTCAATATGAACTTTTGTCTGATAACCGTCCATGTATTAAACATTTCTGATTTTCATTAATAGATTGTTTTTCAATTAATTTTTAATAAATGCAAGAGGAGAGCAATGATTGGCTAGTTCGCCTTGTGTCTGATTGGTTCAATTAATTTTATATTATAATTGATTTTGACATGGGTTAACTTTTATTAGTCCAACATGTCCAACATGATAACTGCTGTATTATATTTGAAAACCCTCATTAGCATGCGCCAAAACGTACTTTTTTCGGCGTTAGAGTGATGGCACCAACCCGTGAAACAGAAACAAATAGACACGGAACAAAACATTGGAATAGCTCATTTTCGTTATACCTGGCAGCATGCTAACGAATTAAGCATGATAACGAGGCTTGGATTCTAGACAAACTAGGGGTTGTTTTTTTATTAGAAGAATGGAGAACGGAGCAAAAGTTGTCAACCACTTGGTTTTTGGTTTTAAAACTTCTTACTCAAAGTTTGTGCGGACGCGCGTTGGCTACAATCCAAGCCTCGCCTTCATGCATTATTTTCAAGAACTCGAAAGTGGCCTCTTTTAGACTAATAACTATTTCATGGATTAAGTGCTGTCACTCTAATTTTTTTTAAACATATAATTTGTGGATTTTATTTACATATTAGAACATAAATTATAGTATTCCGTACTGGATTCTTCGCGTGTGATTTCCATACGTGACTTGTGTACGATTGGCCTAAAAAGTTCTTGTTTTACAGAAAAAAGTTGTCGTTTAAATGTCAGAATAGCAGTGGACGTTTTGGCCACTGAATTGAATACAGTCTTTTGAAAAAACGTTGTCACTAACTGGCTCTGTGACTACGCGACTAGTATGAACTGGATTGTTAATCACTGAAGCAATAAATTACACGGGAAGCACGGGACATCTTCCACTTAAAATGAGTCATAATGACTCTTGTTTTATTCAAGCTGTACTCTTCATGATTATATTCTATAGCGCGAGCTAAAATTTATTGCTTCAGGGACTTTTACCCATACTTTCATTCAGGCTAGTCGCGTATTCGCGAAACCAGTCAGCGACAACGTTTTTTTCAAAAGACTGTATACAAAAATGATGCCAAAACAGGCTGACCAATAAGAGGCTAGTAAAGATCACCATTTTAAATGATAGCCAAGCTAGATTACACAATAGCCAGCCAATGATAATCGAGCTGAGAATACACGTATAATTAACTAGCCAATAGTAAACCAGTATTAGCCAGCCAATAGCTAGTTTTACATCTATAAATAGATAACCAATAATAGGACAGTTAATGATACACATATAAATTAAAATATTATTAGTAGTCTTTTAAAAATTATTGGTTTCGTAAAATCACAATTTAAGGTTGTTGTAGATATGTATGAATGATATTTTCTTAATGTAATTACATTTACCATTAATAATGGAGTTTAGAGTTCTTATGTAACTTGGTCACCAAGTGGAGTGGCAGCCATCTTGAATAAACAAGCCTTATCATATATATACTTTGATGTCGGTCAATTTTGTATGGTACCACGTTTACACACACACTCACACAGTAGGGCAATTTATACACCGTGCAGACAGGTATCGGTTCTTAAGCAACAGACTTCAGAGTTATCCAATACAAAATATGAGCTATGTATAGTGAGTTATTACGAGCGAGTGTACCCGCCCATAATTACTGTCTCCAATACAATAAAACAGACCTGAGCTATCCTTGTCACTAGTGTACTATTTCAGTGTAAATTTCTTTTCTTTCATACTTGCAATGGGCAGTAAATTTCACAGTCATATGTTTTAATGTAAAAGGGTGCTTTCTGTGACAGCACCGCCGCGAAACTAGAAAACCGAGCGTTACCAACACATTACTGCGGCGGCTCCTCATTGTCTAGCGTCACGTGTTGAGCTTTTTTTCTTATTTCTTTTCTGCCACACCACTTCATTCACATCTGACTTCAGCAATACAGTACAAGGCTTTCTTAAGTGCGCTTCTATATTTGGATAGCCTCCAGGCATAGACGAAGGGATCCAGCGCAAACTTGATAAAGATAAACTGATTCAAGATAACTTCAGCTTGACGCAACTGAAGGTTTTCTCTACACACCGAGCAATAGAACCTAAGGTACCAAACTACTGTAATAGGAAGAAGATGGATAGTAGTAAGGAGGGTAAATAGAAATATAATCCACCGAACTCGCCGTTCCATGTCTGTCGATGATGTTCCTCTCTTATTGTTAGAATTAGGCCCTGTATGTGATACTTCGCGTACTACAGAGGACCTGGTGACGCGTTGGCTTTGTCTCTTCAAAGCCAGGAACAGACACACGTAAGAACAGAGCAGTAGCAATGATATCACTGTTGTATTGAGAAGAAGATCGATCTGGAAGACAATTGCTTCAGGGATTTCCATGAATGGCAGCAGCGCAAATACTGTCTCGTATAACCAAAGAAACATGATAAAGATTTTAATCCTTCTGGTGTTAACCCACTTCTTGTACTGGCCAGGACGGTGAACCACGAGAAAGTGTTCCCAGGAGAACGCGCAAATACTGAACACTGATGCATTCATAGTTACCATTGATGTGGCTAAAGCGATTCGATGGACATTAATCACATCTCTTTTTAGAAACAACATGTAGAAAAAATAAGCTGCGAAAGGCTCTACAACCAACCCTGTGAGGAAGTTAGCAACTGCCATGCTCAACAGCAAGAAATTCGACGGCGCACGAAGAAATGTATAGCGATTCTTGAGAAAGGTGAGAAAAAGGAAACCATTACCCAAGATAGTGATAGGAGATAGTATGGTGTAGTACACAGCAATTGATAATGGTATATGCCATGGTGTTGTGGCATTCCCAGTAGATGAGTCGCTGTCTCCAGGAACAATCAAGTCACTTTTGTTCGTCATATTTGAACCCAATACAAGAGGCTTCAACTGGTTTCTCGTCAAGAAATCAGTCGCTCTACTTTAGAGTCGGTACTGCACGAGAGCTCTATCTACATGAAAAACCTTAGTTTTTGATATTCTGGTTGCTCTTTTTTCCAGGTTTAAAGATTATATTGGGAATGAAATTGCAAAAGTAAGGTTTTCGATACCAATCAGATCGATATTTTTTCTGTGAATAAAAACGCAGGAATTTTCGATTCTTTCAGCTGTATTTGGATTTCTTTGGTTTTAAATCGGTAATAAACGTTGCCACACAGACAGAGTGACAGCGTGGATAGTTACCTTGAGGCGGTGCGTCACACGGTCAACAGGTCGAACAAGTAGAGATAGAAGTCTTAATGGTACTGACTAATGATATATGAACTACACGCAGCTGTATGCACTTGCTATTCAAATCAGAACAAAAGTACTAAGACAAGTCTGACATTTAACGCCATTATGGTTCACTTAGGTAAGAATTAATGTTTTTGGTGGGTGATAAATTACAAGGGGTAGTATGGTAGACTGGAAAATTGATTAAAGTGGATTCAAGAACACTGAATGGTAAAATATCAAATGAAATGCAACTAAGTACGTGCCGACTTAGTGATTTCCCGTTTTCAATTGACGTAAATCTTCTTCTCAGATATCAATGCCGATGTCATTTTCAAAGTATGGGATTGGTTAAAGACGGTTTAAATATATATTTATACAAGATGTAGGCACAGATGAACAAAGGGATTAAAATAAACCCGTGGCATAAACCTTTAAAATTTCATCGAGACTAGTAAAATAAACAAACATATCCAGTGTAAAAACGGGAAGGATAAGAGAATGGAAAGAAAGGATGGGAACCGGAAAAATGGGACAAAAGAACTACGATGTTTCCCCCCCCATAAGTTTTACTTTTGTAACTTCATTTTGCATGATTTAAGGTAATTATTTTTCATGTTTTCATGTTATTTGTTACGGGATAATGTACATCGTTGGTACGAAATGTTAACAGGAATATTCATAAATGTAGGAAAAAACAAAAAGAAAACGCTTACGAAAAGAAATAAGGGAAAGAGGAAAAAGAAAATTAATTTTCGAACGGAAGACAATATTGAATTTCCTTTCACAATATTATTGATAATAATACGGTATATTGTGCACTCAGGCTTCATTGTTATAGAAATGACACCTTAGCGGGAAAGATTACAACTAATTTGTCTTAGTAAACCGACAGGAAACGCGGCCATTCATCAATGGCTTCTTTGGGATTGAAACTCAGTTCCACGTAGCTTAGTGTAAACAGGCGTTTAATGAAAATAAGCGAAGAGTTGCCAAACAAGAAAGACTCCAGTATTTATGATTAATAAGACTCCTACAGTGTGACGGGTGTACCAAAACTTTACCATCTTGTACTACTCATTTGTCTTTCTTAATATATCTGACGTAAAGCCATTGATTACATACTATACGTAACCTTCCTAAACTCCACAATATTTTCATGTGTTTACTCTGTCCGTTCCACAATCCCCCAGTCCCTCGCCATCTTTGGCTAACAAACTACCTAATCGTATAAAGTCATTGTGAGGCACGAGTCATACAACATACTATAAGACTTGTATAATCTATTTACCATATCTAATGTAGCACCGGTGTCAGGCTTCCATCCATGCCAGCTCGTTTGTCAAACGATCTCTTATCAACAAAGAACTGGAAGAAAAACAAAATAGGAAAATTAAAGAAATAGATCGAAAATATTCCTAAAAAGAACCATACCGTTTACCAAAATTTATAGAAAGGCCAGTAAAGAACACCGCATAGGAGTGTGGGAACGAGGCAACGTTTCGCTCCAAAACGCCTAATATTCACAATTCCTTGCGAGAGGAGTTTGTTACCAGTCTTCTGTCTTTAACTAAGGCGAATTAGTGTTAGACTCCTGATAGGCCAGTTTATATCTACCTTGCGTAAAGCCGCGAATGCTGGTCCAAAGCGTGAATAATGCTGCATCCTATTGGCTATCCAGGCTGGTAACTTGTTATATACTCTAGGGGTGCTATAACGGTGGTCAAGTAGTAGTATCGTAGCATAGTCCTGACGGTGACGTATCGCACGACCTGGTAATAAACACAGAGAAAAGCTGGTACTGCCTGACTGGAAAACATTAAAAATGACCTCGATAACCACAAGGTACTAAGGACATGAAGTCTTCACCTATCGATTGATTGACAGCCTTCATACACAGGTTTTCATAATATTCCTGGCCTGCCTTGGGCTTTGAAGGAAATAAAAGGATAAGCAATTGTTACAAGATCACAACTAATGTTGTAGGTAACGCATGAACTCAGCTAGAAAGCAGGAATGTAGAGTTAACTATGGTTGTACTCACCCCAACTGTAATATTCAAGTAATTCATTTTTTCTTTCAGTTCAGGAGAGTTAATGTTTGGGTACGGAAGGCCTATCATTACAATACACCTGGTAAAATAAACAACACAACACATCGAATGCGTAGTGGAAAGTAACAGCCCAAAATCCCTTGGGTTGTTGAAAAAGCAAGGTTCGATTGCATCTAGTTAACTAGCCCAAACTGGTCGGTAAAAGCGAGTGGTCGATTAAAAGAGGTTCTGGTTACCTGCCCAAATCATCAGAGAAATTTATTCCTTCACTCATTTTTCCGCCAACAACGCAAAGAAGTATGGCGCCATTAGCTTGGGATTTCGTTTCTTGATTGTTGGCAGCACTTGTTTGCTGAAGAGCAAAACGAACAAGAACATACTCTATAATATGCATTGTTTTGTTGGCCAATATTATAATTTTCCAACCTTTGGCGACCGTGCGCGTTATTCTTACCCTGACAGATACCTGTCATTTCTTACCTTAACACAAGCAGAAAAACTGGACAAAACTTGCTCTACTTGATTTGCTTTGCGCGGCTCCTTAAAAATCTAGAAAAGAAAAGTAGCGTAAAAACAACAACAACAACAACAACACAAAGAATGATATCGTAGTTGGATCAAGAATAAATTATCCTGAAACAGGTTGTGAGAAGTATGATTGTGAGAAGTTACAGCACGGTCAGAGGTAAGGTCACGGTACGGTTTGACAATAGTCATCGAGCCAACCACAGCTCCAGCGCGCGAAATGCTTGGGCAACATGTCATCACTCACGATGCGTACCGCAGGTTTGTTACAAATAATTCAATTACACTGCAAAGTTATTCAGTTATTAGGACAGATGTACCTTTTTTCTGGTATTCAGTTTCTCTAGAATGCCTGTCTTTTCCCAGTGACTGTAGATTTTTTGTGCGTAATCAAAAGATGAGAAGAAACATACAACACCGCCTGGTATGACGGCACATGTGTTGAGAAGAACGCGACCACACTCTTCGATCTGAGGAAAAGAACAAATTATGATACTAACCAGTCTTCCTCGACGGCCATGATTGGAGAAAACTTTTGGAGGAGGAAAAAATATAATTTCGGAGAGATACCACAGGAATCAGAAAACTAACAGACCTCTAATATAAAGTCGTTCCCAAAAACGTTGTCCGAGTGAAAAGATGTTTATACGACAATAAATACCACACGTGTCTCATTAAGTATTCAATTTCCTTGCGTGGAATTTTTAATTTGCATGTGATACAAAAGTACATGGCATTTTCTGCACGTACATGTAATGGTGCTCGTTTAAATTCCTAGTTCCACACGCGCGAAAATCGAATACTTAATGAGACACGTGTGATATTTACTGCCGCATAAACCTCTTTTCACTTGCACAACGTTTTTGGGAACGACTGTATAATAGTGGGTCCAAAGATCGAATCTACGACCAAGAGAGATGGCACATCAGTAGCATGCGTCACACGGGCTTTAATATACAAACCTTAGAACAAGTATTATGATGTAATATACTAACCAACTGAGGAGAATCCCTTGACTGGTAGGTGAAATCTAGTTCCAGTCCAGATGGACCTTTGTCAAGTGCAACAGCCAACAGTTGTTCAGGTGAGATTACATGACCTAAACAGACATCAAGATAAGAACTTTTCAGGATATACTCAACATACTAACAATGGATTATTATTAGAATACGTTCCAAAGGACTGTGAAACTGTCGCGGGACAGAATAACAACATCCGTTGAACCAATCACAGCGCACGCGACTACTGTCTATCTAATCAGAATGTAGGTCATGCAATGTCACGATCACCTCACGTCACGTCACGTACATACCGTGAGTTTTTCACAGTCATGTGAAATCACTTCTATAATCTGTTTCTTACCGCATGAGAATTCATGCACTTGATCTGGACTAACACCGGCACAAGAAAACAACTGATCTTTAAATTCCGATGTCTGAAATAGTAATATTTTGGAATCTCAATATAGGTAACAGCACATAAAATATCATCCTGTCCCACCCTAAAACCATTCCTAGGCTCAAGTGTTCCCCTTTTCCTTCCTTCTCATGTTACCGGCTGCATGGTGCCACCAGCTACTATTACAGCTCTACTTTCTTGTACAACACTATTAAAGTTTACAGCAGGATTCAACAACAGGAACTTGATGCTAGATGTACTCAAGCGATCTGGAAATACAATTAGAAATATTGTGGGTTCCAGACTGGTTTACACAATTACTCATCATCATGATCATTAACATTACTAACACCATCAACACCATCACCACCACCACCACCACCATCAGCAACATCACCATCACCACCACTACCAACATCATCACCATCACTACCACCATCATTAACACCATCACCACCACTACCAACATCATCACCATCACTACCACCATCATCAACACCATCACCACCACCACCATCAGCAACATCACCATCACCACCAGTACCACCACCTGTATCACCATAATCAACAACATCACCATCACCATCACCACCACCACCTGTACCACCATCATCAGCACCATGATCGTCATCATCAACAACCACATTGCATGTTACCTTGTTTATTTACAACCACTCTGCCATCAACATCAGCATTTGTAAGAGCCTCTAAGAAATTCTCAATAAAATGCATCGGTGATGTGAAACTTTGATAAAACGGCTCATCTGACTGGCTGGTTTCTGAAAATCCAAAACCACAATCCGATATGTTATTGTTGATATTACACAAATACAGTATCAGCAATTTTTCTACCTTGTATAATTTCTTGTGATCGAAATCTGTCTACAAAGCCATTCAGCTGTTGATGAAAAACAAACAAAAGCATTATATTAAAGAGTTAATCATAAAATACCATCCAAGCCATGTAAACAGTCCTCTGGCATACCTTCTTAGAGATCATACTACGCTGGCAATATTTACAGATCTACAATAAGAAAAAACAGTCAGAAGAGAAAGACGAAACCCTTTCTTTAGCCATTATGCCTATCATTCATTAAAAATATGTGGAGTGCACTATTTGTTCATGCCCTCAAGTTTAGCCCTATGATTCCATGTGCCGCGATATCGGTATCAGCCTTTAGTTCTGGTATCTATGGCAACACGTACCTTAAAAAGGTTAACGTTGTCAATTTGTGATGAAAATAGGAAGTCATTGATAGTCTTGAGTTGAACATCTGAAAACACGTCAGTCAATTAAAACTTTTCTATCTTTTCACTATGGTTTAATACAAGCATTATTGTGCGGCAAAGCTTTCACTTTTACCTGCTTTAGAGTCGGAAGGAACTTTGTTTGGCTCTGTTTGGATCGGCGACTTCCCAAATTCTGATGCTTTTCCTGTGGTAAGAAGCTTGACTGTCACACTTAGTATACACTGGAACAAGGACATACTGGAGTACTATACAGACTGTAAAATCTATTAACGTACTACTGGATGGAAGGATGCATCAAGAATGCATAGGATTAAAAGGGTGGGGCCAAGGATGGATGAGAATAGGAAATCAAAAAGAGGGAAATAAAAGAACAAAAGAAAGTTTATAAGTTTCCATTTCATACCTCCTAGACAGGATAAAAAGCGAGACAGGATGAAAAGAATTTGTTTAATGTACATCACATTCTTGGCTTTTAGTCTTGTTCTGAAAGTGAAAAGGAAAAATATGAAGTAAGAAAGTATAGCAGACAGTTCTCACAACAAACTGTTACTAACCTGTATCTATCAAGGTACTGTGACAGCTGGGAAAATGATCCAGAAATCTGGAAAAAAAGCAATCCAGTTTGTTACTTACAACCAAGTGTTTAAAACAAAACATTGGAGCAAACAGTCATACAATAGAGACAACATAGACAAATAGTCTCAGATGAGGTTTTATGTTCAACAATTCCTACATACCTGTGCACCAGAGATCTCTACACTGTGTATATTATTGATAGTCTCCAGTAGGTTATGTGCTTCATCTATAATAACCACATTTCCCTCTAACTTGATACCACATGCTTGACGTGCAGACTTGTGTAACAAGATATTATAAGGCAAACAAACCACCTAATGGAATAAATACTAGGATAAAATAAACCTTTGATATAACAAGATTGGAACTGATTCAAGGAGTGCAGTACCTTTGCAGCAGGTATGGCCTGCCTTGTTCCATAATATGGGCATGCATGGAGCTCCTCACCAAGAGATACAAGCTGCTCTATGTCTTTTATATCAACCTATAATATAATAATAATATTAAATGGTGGTAAGACAAGAACCCAGCTTTTTACAAACACTGTTCTTCTTTTACTCATCTACTTTCAATACACTTTCTTTATGCACACATTCATGATTTACAAACTTACAGATATTTTAGAGTGGTCAAAGTTAAACATTTTTGAGATTAAGATTCTTTTGTTTGATGTGCAGATCCATATTAATGTGTCTTCTCAAGCATTACCATTAAACAAAGAAATAAGACCCAGGGGAATGACATGGTCAGAAATGGGAAAGCATTATGCCTAAGGTCTGTTGAATCAGGGTATATATAATTAGTTTTGCATTGCATAGTTAGTGAGCTATGCTGTTATCCTTACCAGTACTTGATCTCTGAAGTTCTGCTGTAGTTTAAAATCATTGTAAGGACATCCGGCTGCTGTTCTTTTTTTCTTGGTTACTTTTCCTGATTCAGTTTTTTCGACTTCTACTTTATCTATTACAATAAATCAATAATGTCAATCATTTCAATCCTTTGACAGATTTTTCAAAAACATTCAAAGGCAAGAACAGAATTATTTTCATCTTTACATATTTACAAATAGTACCTTTTTTCTTGTTCTTCTGTAGTTCCAGGCATCTGTCATTTATTCTGTTATTTGATTTTAACTTCTTTACATCTTCATTTATACAAAAGTTCTATTACATGCAAATCAAGAATTTAACGAAGGCATAATTGTTGACATTGTTAGAACCCCCAAAACCCTCTTAAATTAAAGTTGTAAATATCTTTTTATCTTGCAAAATATCAAAACAAACCTGTCTTGACCCTAAGGTAACAAGACTTGTAGTTTCTCCATATGGACTTTTTAGTACTTCTCTTGTAAACTGAGCCAACTGAGAATGGGTGCGGCTGCAATAATATATCTGTTAAAGAAAACAGAATTAATGCATTGCCATATATACTTCCATGCTGCTTCTGGTTTCTGCAATAGTGTGGTTATGGGAGAACGTTACCAGCTGTCAGCCCAACCCCCAAACTGGAAGACCAAGGGACAGAAATGGTCTGTAAAGGCCTTATGTAACACAAGGCACAAGGTAGAAAAGTAACATGTGTAGTGACAAGGAGAGCAATGGATGGGAAAAAACAGTGCAACACAAGAAAGTTAGAGATGATTTGTGCTTGAGGAAATGTAAGGTGGTATACAAGTTTTTGCTTTCCCTGTAATGTTTATGGTAAAGTACATACATTCATAGTGAATAAGAAAGAATAGATGTTCCATGCCTTAGTGCAATGAATTTCTTCATCTTCATCATCTGAACTGCAGACATTAAAGAACAAATAATAAGTTATTATTGTTGCAGTAGTATGTTAATTTATTTTGATTAACATATCTAGAGCTATGACATTATTTACTAGTAATCTTACCCCTTATCATCATCATTTTCATCCTCACTGTGATACTCTGTCAAGATGATATCAGCATCAGGATCTCCTTGCACTGATCTTCCTAGTAATTCATCTATCTCATTCTGAATCTCCTCTTCATTTTTCTTCTCATTTAATGACAAAGTTTGTTCTTCACTGTGCTGTATTCCATTATACAAATTATCTAATGAGCAAATGGCTAACAAACTGATAATGTTGAGATGACATGATAAAAACATGAAAATCTCTAACCTTTCTTTTTCCTTTCAAAACAAAGCTCTTCCTTAAATCCTGCTTCACTTGCATTAAGTGTGCCTTTTGTTTTTCAAGTTTTTTATTTTGTTCCTAAAAAATGCACAATATGTCCATTAAAAAAGTATAGCACAGCATTGTAGGGGCAGATCCAGGGAAAGAGTGTAGGGAGGTGCATACCCCATCTGAGATGCACAACTTACATCCACTTATGGATTTAATATTATTTATTTTTGGTACTCAAGTCCCAAATATAAATGGTGCACCCCATTAAAAATATCCTGAATCTGCCCCTGTGTTGCCATACCAATAGGATTAGATGACTTCCTTGAAATACTATGCTTGAATCAGAGCATATTTCTTCATACCCTCAACTGGTCTTCAAGTTCTTGCTGTTTTTTCTTTGCTCCAAATTCTAGGACCCAGTCAGGAAGGTCTGAAGACCACAAATTTACAATTATAATTGCATATTAAGCACAGAAAGTGTATAAAAGTAAAAGTAAAGTAAAAATGTATAATCAAGTCTTACCATCTTCTCTCGATTTGGTATCATCTTCCATAGCAACATCACTGATATTAGTAAAAATATGATATTTATCTTTGAGATTGTACCAAAATATTTCAGATAAGCTTCAATTCTAGTTACCTTTGAATCAAATCCTTAGGTGATAATCCTTTGGAGAGCTCTCCTTGCTTCTTGGCTTCAAAGTCTCTTAACCAAGTCAAAGCTCCACAAATAAGACTTAATGATTTGCCCTTTTGAAATAAAATAAATTGTAAGTACCCAGTAAAGGACTTGTCATTAATTACAGGGGGAGGGCTGGTGCATTTTCCATTTGTATATTTTTTTTAAGAGGCCCTCCCCTTTTCTGCAGAGAAATTGTTGCCCCCATAATATCTTTTATAAATTGATATGATCCCCCTCAAAGGTCTACACAGATTTTTGTGACCCTCCTCTTTGAGTTTGCATGACAAATAATGACTGTAATCCCCTACTGTCCATTAACTTTAGACCACTCCCCTCCCCTCCCCTCCCTGTTTGTTTTTGGCATATATCTTGTACTTACTGTTCCGGTTGGACTTTCAAATATCCCAATCCCTCCTTTTTCAAGTACGGTGTAAAGATTTTTCATAAAATCTTCTTGAATGTCGTATGGAGGAAAAGGAAAAGGAAAGTATGCAGGAACAGACGAGCAGCTTTGGTCGTTCATCCAACTGAACTCCATACTTGATTTTTTGTCCAAGTTGAATTCTTTCAGCGTCTAAATATTGCTACTTTAAGACTAAACCATTATACTACTTGGTTTGTATACTAGTTTGCTTTACAACTCGATTGTTAAGACAGAAAACATGCAAAAAAATTCATAACTCTTGAACTGACTTCAAAGCTGCCATTAACCTTTTGTTTTTCGCGCTAAATAAAACTGACTCGATCCCATGGTGACAATATTCTATCAGCAGGGAGGGGACAGTCAATAATTTTAGAATTAATATCATTTACTTACAATAGAAAAAAACATGTAATGATTAAAAGATTTGACTTAAGAGACCTGAAAAGACTTATTTTTATAACTTTTCATGAGTATCTTTGAAAACTTGATAATTAGTCCAAGTTTGTGATTCAAAGTTTAACCCTACCCTTCCCTCCAAGGGGTTTTATTGCCTCAAGCTTCCGGGTTACACTTTTGATTCGAAAGTTCTTATCAAGTTACGTAAAAGTGAAATCTTTATTTTACTCTTAAAAATCCCTCCATCACTTACGCTGTGGATTCTTACACCCTTACGGATGTTCAGTGGTTACTACAAGGTGTGCTAATCAAGTTTTAATATGTGTGGTAGATGCAGAACTCTCGGTATCCTTCCTGCTTTGTTTGCTGTCTTTTGCTTCAGCACCTTCTTGATGACTTACTTAGTCAACATTCATTATGAAGAAACACCTTATCCTTGGTTCCCTGTTATGAGCGAAACGCATAAGAAGACGCCTGAGAAGAATGTCTTTGGACAGCTTTTCAATCTGTGCAGTTTTCTCCTGGTTATTATTGTGTTTATTAGACACTTACAACTCAAACACGATGCTGATTGGAATGAAGAATCACGACCTCTAGTGCTAAGGCTCAACAAGATTGCTCTTGTTTTTGGTGGATTAACCGCGTTGGGGGCGAGTCTGGTGGCTAATTTTCAGGTAAGTTAAAACTCATACAGCTTTTTTGCATTAATATAATCATATATTTTAATGAATTATTCTAATTTTTAACTGGAAACTGCTTTCAATTGTACTTCCTCTAATAATTGTCAGCTATGCACAATTTTTTGACAAGTGTGTGTAACCTTGTACTTAGCTAGGATTTAAAACCCCTTTATCTGATGGTTTCTCTTCATACAGTGCCTCTTAGAAACAGTATTCACATCGACTAATTATTAGAAATTTATTAATATACTTATTAATATTGATTGATTAATAACAAAAGATTATCTGTACATAACAATTAGGTTGGTTCAGTCATAGTTATTCATTTCACTGGAGAAGCAATGGTTTTCTTTTTTGGTCTTGTTTACTGTTGGATTCAAACCATTATATGCTATAAAATGAAAGTATGTGGTGTCAACTCTTCTTGCCTGTTCAGTGCAAGAGCAGCCTTTACTGTTGCAGCAACAATATTTTTCATTGTGTGTCTTGCCGGTGGAGGCTATGCAGAGTATGTCAAAGAAAACAGGCCTCACAGTGGAAATGATACTGTAGTAACAGACTGGAAACCTGGTGTTGAAGGATTTGTTCCATATGTGATTGCAGTGGCAGCAGAGTGGCTATCATCCTTGTGTATTCTGTTTTTCTTTGTGACATTTTATGGAGAGTTCAAGAGTATGAAAATGAAACTGGTGGTATCCCGACGCAATGCCTTTCCTATGCCTTTATCAGTGTCAGATGAAAGTATGAGAACACCTCTCTTACTCTGATTGAATGATATTGATGGATAATTCTCTGCAACAAACCTCTGAATTGTCCACAATTGCCTCAATCATTTGGTAGACGATGCCATAGGTGTCATGGAGCATGATCCTTTTAACCCAAAAATATGAATTACATACCATAAGTTTTTATTGACAGATTTGATACTACATAGTTTGTACCATTTTTTTAATATATCATTCATAGAAATGAAGTACCCGCATAAAATAACTATGTAGGCATACTGCCTTGAAACTGAGGTCATTTATAAGGTTGTCATAATCTTTTCAAAGGATCAGATGATCAGATTTGTAGTCAAACCAGGTCAGGCCCCTTTTAATTACAGCTGGAATTAGTGTTGTTTCCAGTCTCCTAGACCCAAGGAGGGGGAGACTGGGGCTGGCACAAAACTAAATAGTCTAATCTCATTCCAAGAGTCTGTCAGGCTTTTTGGTCAACAGGTTAGTGCTGGAAAAGACTCTGGGAGATCAAATATAATATATTTGTAAAAACGTTGTCATATAAATAACACTTTAATTAGTAAATTAGTAAATTTACCAATTAGGAATAAATTATCACTGATGTCAGACTAAGGCTTGCCCAACAAGCTCCATTACATGCACATCAACAGCAGCGTATAAAAACAAACACTAATAACGAATTTTAGCTGTGTATTTCTTAATTTGGTGATAATTCCACTGTCACCTGAGTCTGATGTGAGTAATAATTAATTCCTAATTGGTAAAGTTACTAATTTACTAATGACATCGTTTTTGCAATTAGGTGTATATACATTAATTATTAATATATGTTAATGCTAGTTTGAGATATTAAGTTAATCACTGGTTTGGTGACAATAATAATGATAAATTTCTTAATATAATATCCAAAGAAATTGGACAGAAAAAGTAATTAAAAATAGATGTTATTTTATAATCTAGTGTTTGTTCCTTACTGTTGCTATTCATTTTTACATACTTTTCCTTTACTTCTTTCATTTTTTTATTTAAACATATTTAATCTCAGTGTTTTCTCCAAGAGCTGAAGGAAAGCTCATCGAGGAAGATTACTTTCAGCATCGTACGCGCGTACATGTCTCTGTACTGTGGTACAGAACATTTCACACTCATTAGTCTATTGATTGCATATCAAGATGCACCATTTTGGTTTCGTGATATCTATCCTTCTCCATCTTTCATCTATCTTCTCACCTCAGCAAAAAGAACCGCTTGGTAGAACTTCACAGGGCTTATTTTCTTCGCAACTTGTTTTCTCTTCCTTGTTTTGATCTACCCTGGTAAAATTCCTTTCTGTTCTTGGCAAAGTCTCGTATTGTGAATGTTACACGTATTATTTTGGCGTTCTTGGCTGGGCGTGGTTTTGCATTTGTATTGCAGCTGCGGTTTCTATTCTAGATCGATCAAAAACACTACCAAACCGTGGCTCTCCATTGACGTTTTGCGGTACAAATATAGACTTAAAAGCAAATCTGTATTCATCGCTCCTAATGGCATAAATCCATGGATTTACAGTTGAGCTAATATAGGAAATAAAGGAAACCCATGCCCAAATGGACTGGTAATAGTTCATGCGGCAAGAATCTTTGTTTAAGATTTGAAGGCAATTAATAACAAAACTCGGTAGAAATAGGAAGACAAAAACTATGATTATGACAGCGGCTGTCCAGGTAGTTTTGGTTTGTCTTCGTCTATGATTTATTTGCCTTCGTGTGTTTATTGTTTGACTTTGGGAAGCAATACGCCTTGTGTGAGAAAAAGCCATTTTACACATCTCGACATAGCAAAACGATATGACTGTCAGCGGTACTACCACTGTTACGGATGCGCAAGCACTCCAAAGGCTTGTCATTTGTTCATTTGGAAGCCAAAATGTCATGGACCCAAAAAAGATGGAAAAAGACCAGTTGAAAAATATGATGAAAAAGCACTTGATGCTAGTCATCTTTTCTTTATACCTAAGAGTCATCTTGACTGCCAAAAAACGATCCATTGTTACTGCAGTTAGACTAAAAGTAGTTGCTGTCGTCAGTTGAATCCACAAAAACGATTGCATCTTCATCCAAATGCTGTCATATTCTACCCACGCTTGCAGAACATTCATAACAATATTGAGAGGGTTCATTAACAGCCCAACTAAGAGGTCTGCACTGGCTAACGAACCAATGAAGAAGTTTGACACCGTTTGAAGATAATGTTTGCGATGTATTGCAGTTAAAATCAAAGTGTTCCCACCAACAGCAAAAACTGCAGATAGCCCGTTCAACACAGCTAACACTATAGCTGATTCATTAGATAGGTAGTTTGGACATTTTCTGGTAGAATTCATTTCTTTGTCAGTGACGCGAGTTTTCAAACAGCAGCTGTTGTCTGTTTCGCTAGTGTCCTCTTGCTATACACGAATTATTCTAGCCAATGCACAGTATTCCTGAAAAATAATGTTGAAAAAGAGGATCCTACATTAGTAACTTTTTGAAAAACCTAACCTACGAAGATCTCTCGCTTGCTGATTGCAGCGAGTATTGCGTAGAGTGATTGCGATTTTCAAAGTAGTGAGGTGATATTCTTACTAAATAGTTTCCTACATCGTTAACTAGTATCTAGTAGCAGCGAGTAGATAACTAAGATAACGTACGCGCCAGTTATAGCATCTTAACCTGGTTACGTTTTCCTGTTTGTCCTTCTCCGTCGTCTGCGTCCTTCATAAGCAGCTGCATAATTACGAATAACACTAAAGGATCGAGGTATGAAGGATGTTCATTTTAGTTTGTTCGTGACACACAATGAATGTGGATATTCTGCAATAATATATTATGACATCTGTCAACACTACACTTCTAACTTGAAATTAAAATTCGGGGAGAGCAAAGCAGCCAAAGTTAGCGACGCAGGAGAGGGTTTGAACTGATCTATTGCTCCATAGAAGATTGGACTCTGAATGTTAAATCAATGCAGCGATCGGTCAATCTTAGCTTTAGAACTCGGGTATTTTCTAATATGACTTGGATAACGCTGTCCCATGAATAACCCTAGCACTAGGGCTACCCTCCCTCCTTGTAATGGGGGGGGGGGGGGGGGGACAGGTATAGTTTGCTATACCAGGGTGAGTACGGCTATAGCATACTGTCTTAGTTATGCACTGATTATCAAAATCGTAAAGATAACCCAACTAGCACAGCCAACTAGCGATAACAAAACCTTTCCATTGTACACGTGTTATTTTAATTATTTTAGTCATTCCATTTTCTTTCTCGTTATTAATTAAGTTCTTTCCTGTACTTCTCAAGTTGTCTTATTTCCAAGACGGCTAATTTCTTGCCTGTCCCGGCTTCGCTTTTATGTGGATAATTAGTTTTCACTTTTTCAATTTCTTTGCTTCCGTCACAAAATTTGAACACCAATCGTTTCATGTGTATTTAACAAACTTTCCCGGCTTAGTTACAGCTGTAGCAATCTCATTTGGTCCAACGATATGAACACCTGTTTTTCAAAAACGTAAAAAGACTGCAATTGTAAAAAGACTAAAATGAGCGCGTGTGAATGAACGAACTACTGGAAAAACCACCGAAAGGCCTTGCAGCGGTCTTGGCTTGTTGCTTTCGGCTGCGAACACGGTTTTTTGAAAGTTGTTTATATTCAGGCCTCTCTCAGAGAGTGAAAAAGCTGTTTCTTAGCTTTATTTAGTCTGATATCAAGAGGAGATGAAACACTTTGGAGACAGATCATGGCTGGTTAAATACGGTACTATAGTGACGTCATTCCTATTATCTATAACTGAACTGGCGAACAAACAGTTATACATATCAGTTTGTTTTCGAAAACATCGGTATTGTTCACATAATTGATACAAAACATCGCCACCATTTACATACTCAGCCTGAAATACTGATGTCGCTGATGTAGAGGCTAGTTAGTTTTCAAGGAATTTAGTAATCGCAGTTCTAAAAAATCCAGTTGCCAAATTTTCAACCGAACTTCCTCTAGCTAGAAAAAAATATACCGAGTTTAAACAGTTCAGTAGTGCCTTTCATCAATCTTCTGTTTATATCTGTATATATGTTACTGCTACTGCACTTATTTTAGGGTCGTTCTGAGATAGGCACAGTCGTTTAGTTCGACGCGTACAGCATATACAATAACGCATTGGCATCATCCGACCTAAAAGTTCATTTATTCATTCATTATTTCACACTTCCTCTTTAGTAAACAGTGCTAGTGAAAATCCGAACCCGATCAAACTTCCTCTGTTGAGGATTTATCAAACCTGGGAAAAACTGGAGTTTGTATTGTCTTGTTTTATGCTGGAAAAAACACTCGAAAAAGTAAATAGAAGAAAAATACTGCAAGTAATAAGTGAAAAGAGAAGACAATAAAAAACCGTTTCTCAAATCTTTTGCCGGATAGATCAGTTTTGTTCGTAGAATTTGTGAGCAACTTCTTAAGAATAAACTGGTATCGTGGTACCAATTTAGTTTCTGTTCGGCCATCTCCAGAATTTTAAGTTTTTATTTCATCATTCCTACTGTTGGGGATTTTCACTATACAGGTGAAACAGGTTTTGATTGTCACTGAATTTTACCAACTAATAACCAAATGAAAAGATCTGAAAAGAAGATATCTGAATCCTAGTGTTGGTGAAAAAACTGTCTTCTAGTTATTTTCAATGATCAATGTTTTCTGATGGCAGAAGTACTAATTAAAATGAAAGGTTGTGAAGAAGGATACAGTAGTTTCTCTGATCAAAGTTATTCATATTGACCTTCAGTTATTACTATCATAATGCCAAAGAAAAATGTGGATTCAGATTAATTTGCAGTGGTCTAAAACTAAGAATGTTGTTGAATTTCTGGCAGTAATCAAGCTACTTACCAGTGTCTTTTTTAGAGTATAGCTTCTCTCTTATTTTTCATGCTAGAGTGCAGTTATAAAGCCAGTCAGCAGAGTGGAACGTGTTTATAAGATGAACATGATGTCAACATGATGTCACATCACAGCACGACGATCGTATATTACATGGGAATACTCATTAATGGCAAAAAGAATGTTTAATATGAACGTCCAATACGTGCTACATCGCTGATTAGTTAAATCGTCTACTCTGCATTCATTGTGAATTGGGACCTTAGAGAATCAGCTGCAGATTGACTGCAAATGGAACGATCAAAATCAAGTCAGTGTTTTTAATCTTTTTTTTCTTTTGCGCTCTTGCTTAAAAAAAGTTTCAAATGAAATATTGCTCAAGGATAACACAGCTTTAGATTCTGTTCTTTTTTCGCCCTGAGATTTTGAACAAACTCAACAAGAGCAAAACTGTTGACTTTGAAGGGTCTTGGGAGCTTCGGTCGATCATTCTATAGTCGGGTATCCTATACTCCGACACACACTGCACCTGGAGCACCCTGGGGTATCTATCAGAGGCTTACTCGAGTTTCCTGTTTTCCAATCGTCAATTTTTCTTGGACCTAAACGAAAAAAGGTCAAGATAGACTACTTCCTCCTTCCTAGCCCCTACTCAACTTTAAAAACTGAGGGATCACTGGGAACGATGATCCCCCACGGGCAGGTGGTGGCGGTGCGCACCTCTCTATATCAGTCGGTGCTGTGGTTATTAGAGAAAAATTGAATGCTGAATGAATGAGATACAGTCTTTATTCAATATCAAAAGAAAGCATTTCCTTAGAAGACGAAAAGGTTTTTTAGGTGCAAAATTGATACTTATCTTGGTATGACAGATAATTGGTTTAATCTTATCTTTGCCGTGGTACGCGGCCTTTTTCGCGGGTACGTTTTCCTATTCTTGGGCAGAACTTGAAGATCAGATTTGAATCAGATGAGTTGGCCGTAGGAAACTCAAAATAGGCAGTGCGCATAAGCAGGAATCCCTAGAACAAAGCATGATGGGAACAATTCGCCATTTTGACAATTTGTTTGAAAACTAAGCAGTAGACTTGATTAATTGACAGAAAATATTAGTTGATAGATTGTTTGGCTTTCTAGTTCCACGCCTACAGTCTTTATATCCCCATAAAGCTTTGTGAGCTTTGATAGCATCGCTTATTAAGCAAAGATGGTCACGGACGCCATTTTGAATGTCATAACTTAATCAACGATTAATTAATTACTCCCTCAATAGTAGCCACGGTTAACGAAAAGGGTCTGGGTGTTTTACAGATTGATGTTTAGCAATTCAGGGCCCGGTTGTTCAAAGCCCGATTAGTGCTAATCCTGGGTTAACTCTTAATAAAACCTATAGAGTTAACCCAGGATTAGAACTAATCAAGCTTTGAACAACTGGGCCCAGATCATAGGGGATAAGAACGAGTTTCATAAGGATGATGACGTCATCTACTACTACCAGAATGCCTTGCGAAATTGTTATCTCCTGCAGAAAAAACAAGAGGCACTTAGTAAAATTTGGTTGAGAATAGAAGCTGCTCAAAGCATTCTGGTAGTGGCAGTAAAATTGATCATTGTGAAAATGGCTACCTCATTTCCTTCTAAACTCCTGTTCCCTTTAATCCATTCCTAATTTTCCTTTCTAGAATATCAATAGAAAAAGAGCTTGAAAACGAACAGCTAAATGGAAATAGAGAATACTTTCTCAATGGAAGGCTTCGTTGCTATGGGAACTAATGTGTAAAGATTAGTTTGAAGAAGACAGATGTTGACTGGATCATTAGCATAACCCGCTAAACATGACTGGTAATCTGCAATCATTTTCTCAAGTTCACTTTACAAAATCTTTTTACCATCTTGAAAATATAATTAAAACCAGAGCAGAAAAACATATTTACACTGGTGAATATTTAAGGTTTTTTCAGGTTTAAATTGCAACATATCAGCAGGTTTTGTTCGTTTAGTTCCATTAAAAACATAATCTCTCTGTACTGAACATTTATTGACCTTATTTACTTTAAATTCAAATCACTACAGAAACAATCTTCTTGATTTTTATCATTTATTGTTTCGTACTTGTTTTGGAGTTTATATATAACTTACAAAAGATTAACAGATGTTTTTTTTGACTAACAAATGGAATATAAAATTTGTCTGATGTATGACGCGTGGCAATAAATTGCAGGCATTGTTATAAGAAAAAACATTTTCCCCGCAATTGGTTTTAAATATTTGTACGGATGCTTCAAGTGTTAAATCACTTAATTCGATCCAGTATTTGTTCACTTGTAGTGTAAATAAAACCATATTTTAACACATTTCCTATAGATTTCTCAGTATCATTTGCTATAGTTTGCAGTGGTTTGCACTATTCCCTGTTGATACTCTTCATCTATCTACCTGTCAGCAGTCGTGGGGCTTGCCTTATCATTCTCGTCACCTACAGTACCTTTCTCATCGCCTTGATGATCTTTTATTATCGTATCCTTACGACTTTTATTG
Source organism: Stichodactyla helianthus (assembly GCA_015163945.2). Lineage (NCBI taxonomy): Eukaryota > Metazoa > Cnidaria > Anthozoa > Actiniaria > Stichodactylidae > Stichodactyla > Stichodactyla helianthus. The sequence continues at coordinate 32,467 of WUAP02156230.1, forward strand.
ACGAAGTTATCACCAGCGTCAAGTGGGTTTCTTGCTGTTTGAATGCTATTTTGTTGCGTCTTGTCATCAGTATTTGTTATTTTCATATGTAATTTTTCATCTGACAAAGAACTTTTGTATTCTACATCTTCAATATTTTCCTTCTCATTTTTCCTTGTTTCCGATTCTTCATTTATTTCTTCATTTTCCCGTGTGGTCTCCTCGCGGAGGACATCGGGTTCGCTCCGATTAGTAGCTAGATGTTTATCTCCTTCCGCTATTTCCTTTATCGTACTAAGGGCGCTATTTGTTCCTACCTCAATCACTTTCAAATAATTCTGAAATGAAACTGCTTTTCGCAGTGGTTCGTCCGTATTCCGATGTTTTGCACATATATTTCTCTTTTTTTCTAAGCTTTTTGTTCTTGTATTTGATTTTGATTCATTGCATACTTCAGGATGTGAATAAGTATCGTAGTTATCTTGTGGAACCTTTTGAGTAAGTGGAATACTTAAGCTTTCTACATTCTTTCCTTCTCCTACCCAACCATTCAAAGATTTCTTGTGTCTTTTATTTTTATGTGGTATCTGTAACGTTTGGGATCTCATTTTGCGTTGACTTGGAGGCGAAGAATCAATGTTTTTAGGATTTAAATATTTTTGACCGCTAGCTTCTGCTCGCTGATCTAGTTTATCGTCTTCATCATCATTCTCATAGGTCCTTCCAATACAAGCAAGCATACTGCCCGGGTCATTTTCTTGGAAATATCTGTACAAATTTGAAATAGGTCTAGAAACAGACCAAGAACTTTTGGATTGATCAACTGAAGGAGTGGCCACAGTCCTTCCAAACTTCCGTCTCAATCGTTTATTCATGCGATTGATACCGGCTCGATATTGACTGGTTATAAGAGCGTACAGAAAGGGATTACACGACCCATTGATTAGAGATAAAACTGTAGCAAGTGTTACTACTCCTTCAGGTATAAAACTCTCTGGAAGAATGCTTTGAAGTAGTTTAACAATATAAATAGGGAGCCAACATGTAGTGTAGATACCCACGACTAGATACACAAGTTTAGTTTTTCTAGTAGACACCGCTCTTATACGTTTCCCAGTGTCTTGTATGTGAATGGCCACCATGTTTTTCGCATGTCTTCTTGCAACCAAGTGGATTTGTGTGTAACAAAATACAATGACAATGAACGGAAGTACGACACTTGTACAGAACATGAACCAAAGGAAGCCATAACGATCTGGTAGATCCAAGGAACATTTAAACTGTGCAAAAGCAAAGGTATACTTCCCCCAACCGGCTATAGGACACAGTGCTATGACCAGTGTTTGAAACCATATCCACATAATTGCGATAATAGTTCTTCGTCGAGTAACGATATTCTCGTAATAGAGACAATTAACAATAGAGTGATAACGGTCTAAAGCTATCACAGCGATAGTCAGAGAAGATGCGCAAGAATAAGTGGCGTCTATAAACCCAACTAGCTCGCAGAGCACACCAACTCTAGCTTCTTGGCGTCCTATGGAGTCTATGACAAGAGGCATAAGAAGACATCCAGCTATCAGATCCACAAGACATAAATTTGTGATAAAGAAATTGGTGTTGGTCCGTAAGCGAGGATTGGAATAAACCGTTAATAAAACCATACCATTCGCTAGAATGCTGACGATGTCGAATAAACTCAGCAGAATTATCAAACCAATCGATATCTCAGGCGAATAAAATCCAGAAGCATCCGAGTTGGCTGTGTTGTTTCCATCCATAAAGTTGAACACTCCTAAGCCTTTGGAGTCGTTTTATCTTCGTGTCATTCTTTGTCAATCAGCATTTTTAGTAGCGTGCTTGTTTTTAATTTATTACCATTGTTTAATGTTTGCTCACATGTAACAGGGGACTGAAGGTGTTCGCTGCGAGTTTTCAGCAGTCCTAGAGTCTGAAGAACTGCTGTTTTGAGTCTCGCCAAAGTCACTTGATTAAATTCACGGCGGTATTCAGTTAACAGATGGCAAAACCCTGAAAAAAAAAACTGAAAAAAGTATTAAAGTCATTAGTTTATTTCTAGTAAGCTTACGTTACTAGAAATACACATCCACATGGCAGGTGGTATTGGTTGAAATATTCTTATGACAAGGACTCCTTGTTAAAAGAGGCTTTAAAGGGATTTAAACAGAGAAAAAATCAAAATAAACATGAAAAGGAACTCTTGTAAGGAGCCGATATACTGAAAACTTTCGGCACTCAATTAATAAACATTTTTTTTCTAAAACGAACGGTATTGATTCTGGAATTCATTTTGTGTTTGCTAACGATGTCAGTATTTAGTCTTGAAGCAACAGTAGTTTGCTTACCAGCAACTGCTTTACTGATGGCTTATAACGCGACCATGTGACATATTTCCATTAATTATCGCATAAACAAACCAAGAAACTTGCTGTAAATACGTAAAATTTCCCCAAACTAGCCAGCTATTGATATGTAATAAAGAAGATATAGGCTACTTTGATTATCATATCGGAGTTTTTAACAACATGAATTCAATACCAAAGGCTTTTTTGGTCTCGACCAGGGACCTGGAGAGGCGCTGTCTTTAGGATTACTATAGAAAAGGATCTTCGTATTTAGATTTTGTCGGTTCCCTAGAATTGACACAAGCTGTGAAAAACCGACAAATGCATCAGTAGATCTCGACGTTGATCTATAAGAAAAACAATCGAACACAATTACTCGAATCTTATCTTACTGGACAAAAATAGAGTATTGAAAGAAACACCAGAAAGAAAGAAAGAAATGAGAAATCTTTCTTTAGCTATAGTAATAAAGCAACGCTTTCTCTAGGTAATTAGTTATATTATTTGAATCTAGGTGAAAACAAACCAGATGACTTAGGAGGCATGTGTTAGGCTAATATCAACGCTGTTGCTATCAGTTGTGACCGTAGGAGACCCAAGTGAATAGCACATGTTGATTAAATGAGATAAAAGAACAAGAAATTGGAGAAAAAAAGGAATAAGATTGCGGGAATGAAAAGTGAGATATACTAGACATCTTGAGGAGGCAGACATTCCAGACAGCTGTGCTTTCAGTGAAAAACCAAAAATCTGCATCAAAAACTCAAAAGTCCGCGGTAAAATCAACCTGTAATCAAAATGTTTAAAATAGAATCACTTGCGGTGCTGACCGTATTTTTGATTTGTCTTGTCATTTTTGTTTTGGAATGAAATAATGGCAGAATTATTGACGAATGAAAGCATTGGTGAAAGTGGTTTCTTATCTTCACTATGGTGTTAGCAAATATTTCGAAGTTTGTTAATATTTAAAGAGTTTTTCACTCACAACGTACCACGGCATGAATCACTAACAGGCTAACGAAAAACAACACAGTTCTTGACCACAGAGTAACTGTTCAATATACCTGATTCCTGACGAAGACTTCAGTCGGCTATTCGCATTTCTAATTTCATAAACCAACTGATTTGCATATGTTTTTCTATAGTTCTATGTTGATAATTCTTGCTCAGTTAGATGAGAGAACGAGAGAATAAGGTTATTAGTTGTTTATCCATTGGCAGGTGATTGGCTGAAGGATGTTCAATTAGTGGTAACGTCAAATTGGGAAGGGGAAAAAAAAAACGATATAGAAAACCTTCAACTTACCCATTCTCTTTCATTCAAAAGTTGATTTTGAAATAAGTTATTGTGAGATTGTGCATGATTGATAACATTTAGAGCGAGCATTTGTTGGACCGGTAAATCTTGGTAACCAAAGACTCGTATCGATGATTCGAAAACCATAACTCTATCCGTGCGTTGTGACGTGATTGGCTATCAGTGGTTGCTATGGTAATCGTGTGGTCTCTGTGTTATGTGTAGTAGAATAAGTTCGGTATGGAATCGTTAACCGGTATAATGGTAAGCAGGCGACTGCCTAACAGAAATAAATGTACAACAGCTAGTATCTTTACTCTTTGCAGTTTACAGTATTCATCGTTATATCAAATCTTCAGTCCTCTCACAGCTGAACAAGAATAAACCAATGAACAAGTGCTTACTACAAGTAAATTCACAATCTTGACGAAAATAAGAGCGCTAGGTTTTAGTCAAATTAATTGATAATCGGAGAAAGACTCAACTTTCTGTACATAAGCTGTTAGAAGTGGGAACGAATCAGCGAAGAAAACCAAAACCCAGATGGCGTTCAATAGACTTTTACCGCTGGGCCTTGAGACACGTGACTTATATAGGATGACAGACGGGTCAGCTAGATCTTCATGTGGACTGGAATTAATACTAACCCAACAGTGACTTGAATAAAATATTAATCAACAATCCAATCGATCAAATCGTGATTATGACAGTTCTTTACAAAGCGGCCATCCCTTTGTACAGCGGGACCCGAGATAGCTCACTAGATATTTTTTTACCGACTTAATCTTGTCAGCGTTTAACATGGATTAATAGGAAAACATAGCGGTTACTCCCGTGCTAAAATTAAATGAAAGCAAACCTGCTTTTGTTTATCATTGGTATAGTGGCAGACAGAAAGCTAGCCCGAAGTTGTATTTTGGACTCCCCGCAATGATCACTAGTACTGTGTATCTAGACGCTTTTGCAAGTGCGCAGTAAATTCGTCAATTTGTATGTTAAATAGCTACAGCCAACACAGTAGTATACTGCGTGAAAAACATTCAGTCTGATATTATGTTAATAAAATAGCTTTTTCAAAAACCAGTTGTTTTAATAATAATTAGAACAGTGACGTAAGACGAAGTATCTTGATTTAAAAAGAATATTAGGAGATGTGAGAAACGCAATTATGAACAGAAATTCTTGATGAAATCAAGGAAAATTTTTTGCTCCTTGATGGGAAACTAACGGTGTAATTTTCTTGGTATGGTTTTTTTTAACCTGAGTTTTGTTTTAGTTTATGTTATGTCTATTTTGTGTGTGTATTTCTTTCGTGGTTGTTTTTTCTTCATTCTTTCTGAAGAAACAGCGCATGTGTGAACCAATTAAACCATGTCAGTCGGAGCTAGTGTTTTAATTACAAGGATGAAATTCCGCCAGGGAAATTGTTTGTGTCAATAAAAACTAAAAAACCGACCATCTAATATTGACAGAAAAGCTACACCATCTTAATTGGTCTCACTTTAATTAGAAGAGTATTTTAATTAGATCAAAGATCATACAAACCTTATCTTTACCATGCTAGAAATATAATAATTTATTTAATAATATATTATTATATTTTATTGTTATTATCATCATCATCATCTTCATGCCTATCGTTTACATTTCGTTAACTGAAATTACCCTACTGGTAAAGCCTTCCTCCTTAAACCTCCTCAATGCAGATATAATACAGGGGCCCAGTTGTTCAAAGCCTGATTAGTTTTAATCCTGGGTTAACTCCATAGGTTTTATTAAGAGTTAACCCAGTGTTAGTATTAATCGGTCTTTGAACAACCGGGCCCAGTAGTATTGACAACAGTTTATTCAATTGACGGGCAGGAACACCCAGAAATTGCTCAAAACAAAGCCACTCACACTTATTCTACGTCTCTTTCGAACCACTAAATATCAAGAGTTAAGAAAACCCGGAAAAAAGTCAGTTTTTAAATATGAGAAACATAAATAAACAATAACAAAACTTACATTATATGGTACTGGGCTGTCGGCAAGTCTTTGGGGAAAATCCAGCCCCGTGGCAAAGCGAAAAAAAAATAGATTGAAAATAAGCAGAAAATCCAGCTATTATATAGGCTACGTCAACTTGAACTAGACGGTTCTTCGTTTATAAGGATGATTAAAGTAGTTTGAGTGTTCAAATCATGAAAGCCACCTTTCACTTTGTTAAATATTTATGTTTTGGAACTGAGAAATTTCTATAATATACGAATGAGATAAGAAATACGTTCAGTTGAACTTGTTTCTCTGAATTAATATTTGTTCCAATTAATGTTATCAAATGCCAAACATAGCAGTTGATTGGTTAAAACATGTAAAGATATTTCTTTAAATTCCTAGTCGGAAGTTGTAAAGTGGTCTGTCCTGCTAGGGAGTCTCCATAGACGACTCTCGTGTGTGGGAGACTCTGCTATCAGGGAATAAATTAGTGTCATAATTTTAATAAAATTTAGATCATTCTTATGGTAGTCTTTTTGATGTTCGTTATTATACCTCTAGATGAAAAAAGGATGATTGAATACTTGTCATACAGCTAGTTGATATTTATTAATACTGAAAATGGACCTTGTCATGTTTGATATCATCACCAGCTCAGTCATTCATTCATTCGCTCGTTCGTTCGTTCCTTCATTCATTGAAATAAAAGACTGGTAAGCGAACGTTGATCTAATCTACCTCCTTTATCCAGCTGTTTTTGGGAATTCTAATTGTCTTTTTAATGCAGAAATGAGGCTATTCAAGGACTTGGAGTGAACAAAACGAGGTTAAAAGTCCTACCATGCATATTTCATGATCAGGTCATTTTCAATTCTTATTTATTCTTCTTTCCCCTAGGGCGATTTGCGTCTCGCAATAACATTCGTGATTTAAATTACTCTTCGGTAAACGTTTTACCAACCACTCATGTCCAGACTTCCTCGTGTCTTACAAACACAGGCAACCCAATGATATCATACAACGCGGATTGTATTATCTGGTTTCTTATTCTCGGCATTGAGGGGCACTTTGCATATTAAATACAATAGCCTGTTATCCATTATTGCACATGAAAACTATTGTGTTCATCCAAAGTGACCCTCAAATTTTACGCAAATGAGCCAAAGCGAAATGCTTTATGGGTCGTCAAGAAAGCAATGTATATGATCGTGTACATGGCGATGGTAAGAGCGAACATGTATGATAAATGGGAAAAGACAGAGCACACATCGCAACACACAGTCTACGACATGTATTATTAAAAAAATGACTTACAAATATCGTCAAACACTAACCATCTAACACCATCTCCAAAGCAACAAGTTCCAAGACCTCTTCTAATCTGACGACACCTTCTGAAAAAAATATTACTCTCTGTGCTAGTAGATTACGTTTTAAAATGATTTCAAAGATGTAAAGAACAGCAGCTTAATGCCTTCTTAAATGTCCGCCATCTTGTTTTTCTTGGGCTTGAAGCTTATCACGTCAGACTGACACACGTAACTGTCATGGTTACACCCAGGACTGAGGGGCGTTCTGTATGCTATGTTTTATCTTACGAGTGATCACTATGGAGTTCTTAATAAGTCCATTCTAGTAGCAGTCTGTCCACAACCATTAAAACATGACCTCTGTCAGTTAAGAAAGATACTAAGATAAGTACGATTTCACTCCTACACTTAATGTTAAAACAAAGGGGTTTGCCTTTTTGACAAATGGACTCAAGTTAAATGGTCTTGGTCGCTCGCGTTTCTGAATACAAATTAAAAATTAACTGATTAATATTACAGCCTCTACTTCTTTCGACATTCCTGGCTTCCACAAGTCTTTTCTTAATGGGTCTAGAAAAATCCGTGCCATGCATTCAAGTCAACTAGTGCTACCATCTAGCTTAACTCAAACTACTTTTTTTATCTTATGAAAAACCAACGAGTCATTATATGAAAAGAGGCTAGGTGTGGTAAACTCAACTATTTCAAGCACAGTCACGCAACTTTCTGCTCTTCAAAATCCTTGATACTGTGGCATTACTATCTTTTAAGAACCATCCACTTCTTGGCGATGTAAAAACAAATTTAACAGTAAGCACACTTCCCCTTAGGCGAGCGAGAAGGAGCTTTCCCGCCGGCGGGAAAAGAGCAGAACCATTGGGTCAACATAAACCTAACATTTTCTGCTGAATACACCGATAAAAAATGACTTTCCTTTATTATGATAAGAATTACTAACTAGCAAGATATACAGCTGGGTTGTTATCATAGTTGATGTTTTCCGGGTGATTCTCAGCGAGTCCGCGCTGTTGATGTATATTGCGATTTCAAGACAGTAGTCAATATGCAGGGGACAGATGTCAAACGATGTAACGGTGTGACTGATCAAACCTTCATTCAAATACTGATTCCGCCTACAATTTAATTACATTTTATTAATATTTACTTTAACAAGTTTAACAAGGAGGGATTCCTTGTCAAACTCGGTAACTTAGTTTGGTCAAAAACCATAACCATATTCAAAACACCTTAATTCGTGAGCCTAAAGGTCAATTTACCTTCCACTAACGCGTTACAGAAACAGGAGATCTTCTCGAACACTAATAAAAGATTAATCAACTAAGCCTTTATGATGAAAGATCTGCCAAATTACAGGACTTGACTGACGCACTCGCGACAGTTGTTACGAATTACGCGCGCATTTTTTACGAAACATAAAATACATCAAATTGAGCACTAACCGAAATGACGTCGAAGATCAATTTTTTATTTTTGTGAAAGGGTCAAGCGAGCGCGCGTTTCGTTCCCTTGATCATATTTTATACATGAAAGCCATAATATCAAAGAAGAATTAGGTGTATTTCCAAAATCAAGTTTAATTTTACTATTTATACCAAAGAGAAGAAATGAAGTAGCGAATACTTACTTGTCAGTATTTCTATGCTGGATGATCGTTCCTGCAACCTTGCCTGTTTTAAGTGATGCTTTCTTTGGAGCCCTGTGCTCGTACCAAGACTTTCTTTACACCTTATTAACCCACATCTGCGTTCTTCTGTACGCATAGAATCATCAATACTAGTAAGAAAGTCAGTCAGTAATCGAGAATCAATCGTTCGGTTAATTTTACGTAAAATTCTTCTAAGCGTCCATTGGCTTCGCTCATCTTATGTCAAAGTGAAAATCCATTTGATGGGTGGTTTTATAGCTTGGCTGTCACACACATAATTAGCTCTGAATGGCAATCTTCCGTTTTCGAGTACATAAATGGTGCTTGTAATTGGTAATTCATGAGAAGTCATGCTTTGAATGAGCTCCTTGTGTTGGTGGTAAAGGAAGTGCATTAGTCAGTAAAATAGCGGCAGTACTTGCTTGGGGGATCTACAGATATTTCATGCACATAATGTTTTTCAGATGATAATACGGGATCCACTATTAAGGATGGTAGATTAAGTAACGACTGGTTCAAGTAGCTCTGTACGAAATACAAGTGTTTCACCTAAGGCACGTATTTTATATTAAAAAAATGTGAAGATAAGCTTTTTCCTTGTGATCAACTTTCCACAGATTTTTCACTTGTTTTGTTAATGTTTATAAACCAAAATGGGTTTTCAGTTAAGGTTCGATCCAATCTGAAAGCTAGACGCCGGGATCACAGTGTGGTGTCATAGACACATGCAGGCTGAAGTATAGCCCGCTACATGCATAGAAAACCGTCTGATATACTTGCCGTGTTAGGTCGTTTGGGTCTTGCTTCAAATGCATTTTTAATCAAAATACATTCATCATGCCATAAAACTGTAGCACGTGCCTCGGCATATATTGAATTACGCCCAACGCCAAAAAAATTCCTGTAAAAACACTACGTCGATGTGAGAGCATATCGATGATAAAAAAGTATTTGAAATACAGTTTCCAAAAGAAGCGCAATTAATTAATGACACAAAGTCACTGAATGGGAACAAAATAAAAGAGAAAATAGGAAGGTAGAAAAGTGGGAATAAGGAGAACACCGTGTGTGAATGAAAGAAGACCCGAATCAGGGCGAAAAAAGATATCAATCATACCACTATTTCTATCTTCCCTTTTAAATAAAAAATCTAATTGAAGTCTCAAGCATTTGGGCATGAAGCTATTAGATCTCAGCGTGACAGATTTTTATTTTTAAGTGGTTATTGTAGGTTCAAATTAAAGGATTTTTCTCACAGCTTGTATAAACAGAACTGTGGTACTATGAATGATTTGAAAAGTTGATTTGTCTACACCTTGCATACTTTCTTCTGATTTCCGATTTCTGACGTCTATGAATAAATATTTGCAGCATCTAAACTAACAAATATAACAGTGAATAAGTCTGATTGGTAAATTGGAGGATTAATGCGAGGTGTTTCGAAATGAAAAAATATGAGAAAATATGCGAGCGCTGATCAAAGGTTGTTCAATCATGATTAATTTTTTCACAAAGATCATGTAAATACGTGATGGTGATGCACAAACGGTAAAAAAGTCAAGTGCTCTGTATAATCGATTGGCTGAAAACAACTAAGCAAGCTAAGATATATGATAAACTATAAAATTGATTAAAATGGGGGGAAAAAAAGAGATCAACGAAAAGAGCGCACCAAAAACAACCCATCCGTCCGGATATAACTTGTTAAATCTTCGCGGTTTCCATGACAGTTATTCAAAACTTGTTTATGTGTTCATTCTTGTTTATTTCTGATTTCCAAGTCTCAACTTTAGCCGTTTATAGGAGCTCAAAAACCAAACAGGCAAAATGCGATTTGAATTTGGCTTTTCGCCGTACGTGTCCTTAATTTAACTGAAGGGAAAAAACCAGAAAGTCAAGAGTGACAAGGATTCCCTATCAAACAAGGACCACCACTGAGATAAGGTACCTTTGAGGGGTTTTATTCGAATACGGTTAACAAGGTTCCTTTGTCAAGTGTCATAGTTTATGACTGTTAATAACTTTATACAATTGTACCCGCAGGCCAGCGGCCTGGCATGACTTGGCACGTCCGTTTTGTGTGGTCTGTGATTGCTTTGTGACTGAAGATAAAGCGAGTGATTTCGATGACCTCGAGTACTTTCCATAAAGCGCAACTTTATCATATGATAGAATCGCGTTCTGTTGGTAGCAAGACTGCACAACGAGTTAGAGGTACTTGAGCTGCTCAACGACTAGCGATAGATCGTACACGAGGAAGTGTTTTCGTAAAGTTACGTGATTTTTACAACCATGACTCATCGTGGATGGGCGGGTTGTTTTTCTACCAGTACGCCCTGCTGGAAATCTTGGTGCAGTAATACGCATGCGCGAGGTAACTATGTAATTTATGGCATACTTTTACATGATCTTTGGTGCAACACAGTGATCTCTTTACGTTAGGAACCCGTGAACCCACGATTTATTCACACCATGATGAATTTTGTTCGTTCATATGTGCCTACAGCAAACTATTCCCGGGGGGGGGGGGGGGGGACCTCCCTTATAAAATGGGCTCCCGTGGAAATTTCTCAAAGTGACCACCTAGTTTGTTCTGGTTTTTTTCTTTTTTTTTTTTTTTATATTTCCTTGAAAAGGCCTCGTTCGTGTTGGG
>WUAP02156231.1:10698-25552 GCA_015163945.2 Stichodactyla helianthus
CATGCAATGCAATAATAAAATTTATTTAGATAAGAAATAAATTTTGTTTTTATACAATACTGTTACTGACAAAGAATTCCATCATAAAAATTCAGTCAGCTAGTCAAAAATCTTCTTGAAACATACTGTAAATAATACCCAAAAACACACATTATACTTTCAATTGGTAGTCTAAAGGCTTTAGAAAGCACTAGCAAGAAAAATATACCAAAGATAGTAATTCATTAATTCACAAAATAAAATACCGGTATCTTACAAAAGAAAGAATCAATAAATCATGAGATTCAATGGCTGAGTATTGTTATTAGCAATCTTTGATTAGTGATTCATATTCTTTAACAAACTTAAACCACAACAGGATGGTTTCAAGTAAAACACAAGCTCAGTATTATCATTAATTGAATTTGCCAATATTGAATTTCTACATATTTTTATTTAAACACAAAAATTCTACATAAAAACACTTTCTGAATCAACTCCTGCTGTGATATTTGGACATAATTTCTTGTCATTTCTGTGGAAACATTGATTGCATGGCGAGAGTTTAATGACACAAAAACTCAATTTTCTTATGACCTTGAAAAACATAAAATCCATGAGTCTTATATCTTTAAATCTTGCTGAAAGACCCTCCAGGTGCTTTTTTCAGGTCTCTTGTTAGCTGGATATGGCAAGGTCTTTCCCAAATATTCAATTAACACTCTTTTAATTGTTTCCTGAGGGGGATTTCCTGGTGGCTTGAGGCGGCATTGCTTACATGAAATCTATAACCGCTCATTCATGTTGACTGAGATCTACATTATTGTGGTAAAAATTATTTTATTCTCACACTCAAGTATTATGATTTCAAATACAAGGGATTAAGAGTAAATTGTAAATAGCCTTTCCTATATCTGAGTCATTAATTGGGAAACTTATTCTATGGCCAAAGTAACTATGATCTTTGAATTAGTGTTGAAATCATGAGTTTAAATTTAGGAGGCGTAAATTTGAGAGAACAACTTCCAAGTTACTAATTATCTTTTCTCAAAGACACGACAACTTTCAACTCAAATTTTCATTAAGAACTTTTATAAATATGAAGCTCAATTTAGCTGGTCTTGGTTCACATTAAGAACACCAACAGATTTAACACTAATGCTCACACAGAATAATGACAAGACGACATGCATTATACCTTTTGGGAATTAACTTAAAATCACACATTAGTACAGTACAACGAAGTACAGAATGTAAAATAATCATATTTTGTTTAAGGTAAGACACCAGTTATACCATGTGTGTCATGCTACAGTTATTCTTAGAGATTTCTCATTATCATGGTTATAATGTCTAGCCCAGGCACAGCCCTCTAGTCTACACAGTAAAATTAAGTTTTGGTAGATTCACCAGATCTATTCTTTTGTGTACCCTTTACTGGTGGCCATCAAAAATTGATTTCTAGGTGTTTGAGAGAACTGTTGATTACATGTGATAGAAAACTGCTGTCAACCAGTTCTTAATGAACACTATCAAGTGATGTCTGGATCCCTAACATTCAATCTTAATGGAACCTCTGTGGCAATTTATATGATTTCTACACACAATTTATATTTATATAAAAATATAAAATTCTTAAATCTATGCTAGGGAAAACAAAAGGTATTGTGAATCAATTTGTACATGAACAGAGTATTGGGAGAATACATGTAGAGTAGGGCTACACAAGGAATTTAATAAATATAATTTGATTAAAAAGTTCAGATTTGCCCATCTTCATTAATATTAAGTCAAACAGAACCATAAAAAATTGAAATTTGTCTCTAATGAAAAATAAATGCACACCATGTCCACTTTATTTCCCAGGACGTCATTAAAAGTTCATCCCACAATTCACAATACCATTCCAACAAATCCTTAATCATGACCTTATAAAATAAATTTATATGTACTGGTGTACCTTTGTTAGAGGTTGTCTTTTGTCTTACAATTCCTTACTTTGTTTCAGTCACGGGAGAAAGATTTGTGATTGAAGGTGACTAACACGACTCATCAAAGCAATTGTAGCGAGATTATTCAAAATTTCAGCTGATATTAAATTGTCTTTATAAGCTTATAAGCTTAACTATGTCGCAAAATATCCTATAAGCTTAAGAATATAGTAGAATTACGGTATATTTTTGTGGTGGAACTCTCATTTAATCTTAAATCGGTTTGGTTTGAAAAATAAACTCCTTTAAGCTTATATAAAATAAACTGTTCAGAAACTTGAGCCCAAATGCACACGTGTCAAACAAGCACAAAACATTGAATGCAAAGCAACAATATCGTGAACATAACCTTGTGAACATGAAGCCAGATATTTTTCATTTTTACTGAAGTCCAGGTCAAGCACTTGGTCAGTGTGTCCCTTGAGGATAGCGAATTGATATTTATGAGTTTTCACTGGGGCGTTAGACTTTTTCTTGCCTAAGCCCTTCGTCTGTGGCTTCTTTCCATTTTGGGCCTTTTGATCTACATTATTTTTAGCTTCTCTGGATATCGATTGATCCTTACTAAGAGTAGATCTATTCCTTAAGCTAAAAAATACAAAAGCAGCTAAACCTAAGGCTCCTAAAAACACTGATATGGCTGCGACACCGAGTGCGCTTTCCAAACCAACTTCGTCCGCCATCTTGGATTTGCGGCACCTGTACGGAGCCTCGCTATCAGAATAACGCTTGTCTCGCGTTACCGATGCTTAACGTTTATATCACGAAAAACGCACGCTTTTCTAGAAAAATTCGATTTGTGAGACCTCTCTCTAGACCAGGAATAATTTAGGTCAAATGTCGCTAACCGTAGTAAAATTTCCAGTGTGCTGAATTGAAAATCCGTGGAATAAAAAGAAAAACGAACGAAAAAAAAAAAAAAAAAATGCGTTGTAACTAAATGAGTCGTTCGTAAACATAGTAAAAGCATGCAATTTCTTTTTTTCGATATGTGAACTATTTTTCTGTCCTTTTTTTTTACCTGAGGAGCTTGATATAATATATTTTCCATTGCTACTGAATTCCACGCCTTCGACGAAAGTCTTGTGGCCCATGAGACTAGCTGCTTGCAGAGGATGTGTCGATACAGGCATATTGATTCCAGTTAACTGAATTTTGAAGCTACGTTTCCTTACACTGACCTTTTTACCTCCTTGGGAATCCAGGATGATATCGCTCTGAAAACCAAATTAGCCTCTATTATTACCGAAATCTTATCAATTCTTAAACACAGGATTCACTGGTTCGAACCTATTATTTTGTAGTAAATTGCCGGTGCTTGTTTGTGAGAAGTTGGAGCAGCGTCCTTGGGTTAGGACATCGATAGCGATTGGTACTCAAACCTGCTTGTTAGCAGGTAGGTTCTGTCGTAATCCTGGCGCAGCGCCAATGTTTCACGCGTTGAGCGCGCGTTGCAATGTTTATCAAGTGCCAAGACCGATTTAACTTGAAGTATAAACTATATCATGGTTAATTGGCCAAATATAGAGCGCGAAGAACGAGCGGATTGTTTGTCCAACCTCAGTGAGATTGCAGTGAATGGGGGTTAATTAATTGTCCATTAACCACGGTAAATCTAATGATACCTTTGTGTACCCGCTGAAATTATTCACAGCTCTGATTGGTCAGTGGGTGTGGTCCTAATCTCAAGGCTGCGATAATCATATATATATTTAGAAACTCAATACTTGTTTCGGCAATTCACGCCTCTTACCTTAGGAAATGATATCTGAAAAGATATAAAACCTTCAAAGAGCACAAGGCATATATGTAATATATAATTTTTGCAAAAATCTTGAAGATGTTAAAATGTCCTTTTTTGGTCTTGTATTATCTAAAACTTTTCCTTTTTCGGTCAGCCTTTGATTATAGTTATTGCCGTTATTACCAAAAAACAACTTGAATTCCGTCATTTTAATAGTTTGTACGTAAATTACAGATATCTGGTCTAGGTTTATTACTATCTGGTTAAAATCACCTTGAACTTAAGAAGAAATTTCAATCGAACTCGTCTGAAAGTCTCAGCGAGGAGATGGAAAACGGAAGCACACCTACACGTTTCCGTCGAACTCATTCTCGAAAAAGACTACCGAAATCATTCAAATTATACTGGCTTGTTCTTGACTTACTTCAGTAAAAGACAGCTCTTATCTCTCAAGGGCTATTTAAAATTTATATGATAATCAATGCGCTTTACTTTCATCAGATGAATTTAGCTGTCGCAAACTTGTGCGTCAGTACGGAGAACAACGGAGGTGCTTTTTATTCAATAAAAACACTTCACATTCATAAATACTCTTAATGTCTATGGTAATATCTAAGATTATTACTGATATTTTGCTCGGAAAAATGGCATTGCAAAGACAAATAGTCTGATAAGCTGCTGTCTTATATGGTCTTTTTTATAGTTATCGATTTATACTAGGATATATTTATAATTCCCTTGCGTTAACTACTACTTGAAAAAACATACACACGATACACACTTTTACACATTGCCGAAAGGTACCTAATTAAGCAAAAATGAAATTATAACAATTTCTCTTTGTATAGAAAAAAAAAAAAGAATTGTTATTAAATCAAAAACTACAGCATTGCAATTATTGGACGTTTTTTCAGTGGAATGAATTATTTCTGTGTAGGGGGCACCCAGAACTTTGAAAATGAACAAAACGAAAAATTGATAACAAAGCGCTCTATTCAACAAATTGTCGTCGTCCGTCGTAAGAAAACAGATCATGCTGACTATGAAAATGCGTGTTTGGAATTTAGGACGAAATCCCGCGGTTCTATGATCTTTGCCGATAGCTAGCTAAACCCTTCAGGAGAATAAATGTCAGTGGTTTACGTAAACAAGCCGAAAGTACCAGACTGGAATACCTCTTAATTTTTAGTATTAGTTTGACTTGAACTGACTGATGTGATTAAGTTGAGCATCATGGGTTTCACTTTCAGGAAGCGCCGTTTATGAAATCAAGAACGAATTACAGTCTTCGAAGCAGAGATCGTTTTTTCCTCCACATTTTGACTAAACGCCAATTGAAAGTTCTCTTTATTAAAATGGAATCATGCGTTCAATCGCAGACGGCACTAAGTTGGATTTTTGGGGTTTATTCCGAATCAGGGAACTTTTTACAATCTCATTTTCTATTTTAATCCTAACTTGTCCTTAAGCCTTTTAAGTTTGACTCGAGGCTCTGCGGGAAAAATACAAAATAGAGCCCTTTTTAGTTCATCAGCAAAATACAATCTCAATTACTACAGCCATTACTTTGGGAATTTTTTCTATTTACGTTGATGTCGGTAATTGTGCGGAAGGGACAAACAATATAGAATTAATGTATGTCTGACTCCTTTCTTATCGATTCGGTGATTTTTGATACTGAGTGTGAAAGAAAAAGCGCCTTTCATTGAATCTTGATGCCATTTCATTTCGTATGGTTGAAAGAAATTAAAAGACGAGTGTTCTTGAGAAAGCTGTGACGAAAGCATTTTTAAAGAGTAAAGATTCA
Source organism: Stichodactyla helianthus (assembly GCA_015163945.2). Lineage (NCBI taxonomy): Eukaryota > Metazoa > Cnidaria > Anthozoa > Actiniaria > Stichodactylidae > Stichodactyla > Stichodactyla helianthus. The sequence goes on from WUAP02156231.1 coordinate 16,220, forward strand.
AAAAGGACAACTTTTAGTTCTTAATTACCTCTGCTGAGTGTTATTTCGACCCTTTGCCATTGGGGTTTGCTCATAAGAGACATTAGAAATCGTGCGTGCTTAAATGCAATATCACCCGAAGGTAGATTACGTATATCTACTTTAATACACTAATAATACACTTTATTACACCAGTGATACATATTTTATTACAATAATTATATTGATTTATGAAACAGCTCAACTTAGCTACCATTTTCGTCCTTCCTCTTTTTGCTTTGTCTTTTCGTTGTACTTACTGCGAACTATCGTTGCAACCCGACCCGTATTATCGTGAATTCGGTAGGAGTTGTGCTTTTTTGAGCCGTCAATCATTATTTGGGGCGGAGGTTATTTAAATCAACCAATGATTTTCACGGATTTGCATAAATCCCGCCCCCAAAGATGATTGACGGATCAGAAAAACACAAAAATCCAACCGAAGTCGCGCGCGATGCAACGATTTTCGCAGTAATTACCCCCTTTGTTTTTACTGAACAACAACAAAAACAACAACAGCCAGTTAACTTAACTACAGCGATGAAAAAGAACGAAAACGGACCTCTGCAAGCAGTGTACTAGCTATTATAAATCCACTTCTTGTAATAGCAATCATTTCAAAGAAGCATTGACCTGATGAAAAAAAAGATACAGAATCAAATAAAACGCCGAGAATCCTGTCTTAATGTAATGGGGAAAATGGAATAATAGGGATGGTTTGTAATCATTCCCAGGAGAATAAGACAGCAAATAATATAATAAAGGAATTCCCTGAAAACTCTAACATGGCGGCCATGAGAACTAGGAGAACTAGGCTACTTATCATGGAAATGGAAATGTAAAGCAAAAGCATTGTAACTCAAACATTGCAGTGCTCTTCTCGACCATAGAGATTGTTTGTATTCATCTTGCATGAAAAATATTATACTGCAGAGTAATGAATGGGAAAATGAATAAATGAAAGAGAGAGAGCACTCAAAGGTTTTACGAACATTAACAGAAGTGCCTAAAGAAAACGTTCTTAAAAAGCGATCAAGCACATGCATGGATATTCTTGCTACGTCTAAAGTAAAGTCCTTATAAATAGTTAATCGCAGGATTATCCGCAAGTTATCATGATATCATACATGAATAGTAAGACGCCCTAGAGGGGTTCCACAGCACAGGGGCGGATCCAGGATTTTAAAGGGGGATCAGGAAAAACCAATCATGCCACATCCACTGTTGCACCAGCCTCCCTCCCCCCAATAAATAATGACCGGTCCCTCTAAATTCAAGACTTCTTAACTGAAAACAAAGTTTTATTCAACTACTATTCGTTATTTAATTCTGAAATGTTGATCCTGGAATTTTGGAATGTTTCCTTCATTTTAATTACTTGATTAATTTGGGATCATACATCCGAGACATCGATTGCTGAAGCGTCGTATGGCAGGGCGAAATCATTTACGGGTTAGCTGGAAATTTCGGTTTCAAAACTGCTTATTATTTTAAACCGCTTATTTGGAAACTTGATCGATTTCTGATCATGGAAAATATTGGAAAAAAGTTAAATTTGCAACTTCCAACCTTTTTGACACTTCCATACTATGGAATTCATATTCGTGGTATGGAAATAAGTTGGAAGTCGAAGTTCCAACGTATTTCCATGATCTGGAGCGAGCACGATTTTTCCAGGGGCAACTGATACCCAATCCAAACTGCAAGACACAAGATCTGTAGGTATTACCTAGCACGTCTCCACAAGGCTACAGCAATCCTTATCTCTAATGGTAGGTCTAAGAAATCTGGCATCTTGTTTTGTAAGATCGTTTCTTAGAATTCGGCACAGTTCATCAAACGTTGCTCGTTGCATTCTTAAGTTGGGTTTCCATAGAGGAGTCAGGTAAGCTGTTTAAACCATGAGATCAAACCAGTTCTGTGGTCGTGGTCAAGCTCACGCCCTCCTTCGGGTTCTTCCCAATCGTCTTTTTCAATGGATCCGATAAGAAACAGAAAATTGCTGTTATAATTGCACGACCGTCAAAAACGATCCCTACAGCTTCCTAGTAAATCAAAATGCTATTTCTTTATCTGTTCATCAAATGTAGTTATCCGAAAATACTCCTTGAAGACCATAAACTAAAAGCGGATTGCATTTTGATTAGATGACGTTAATTCTAATCCTCAAGTCTTGTCATTTTTTATGGAACGCTTAATTAATGACTAGACCATGTAAGATTAGTCCCTTGCTGTGATCAGTAACAATCTCTTTCTCGCCCTGAGAACTATTAGTCCCTTGTCGCATTGGTCCAGGCTTTACAGATAAATTTTGACGGTATTACTGAGCTTTTCCTGACGTTCTGGTTATGGGCTGCCTGTGCGGAAATGGGTTCCCTCCAGACTATCCATATTTGGAAAGCAGTCACATCCGGGATCTGGTGTCTGAGTATTTGCCGCCATGATGAATAGAAGTGGGGTTTTAAGATTGGAAACTCGAAGCCGGGCTAAAGATGATGTTAAAAGGGTTATGCTGTCTGTGGAACGGGTTAGAAAATGGTAACTAGTCCCGGGTGCAATATTTATTCCATATTTATCAATTGTCGCTTTTTTTAACGTTTTTCGGCGGCACTTTTTAACGGTATTCAGAAAGTCGTTTGAACAAAGGCGAATTTCGTTTGAATGAAAATTCAAAACGGCTGTTGTGGACCGGCTTTATCTGTATTAATGGCTATAATTTAAATTTGGTTTTCTTTTTTTAACCAGGGAGAAGAAATGGGTGAATGTGGGTGCTGGAAATAACTGCACGTTAAAAGTTTTTAAATGGGTGCCAGGTTTGTAGTTGTCGTATAAACCGGTCGTTTAAAACCTTTGACAAACGTAAAAGGACAATATATACTTCTTCTTGCGTTTCGTCTTATTCTTCGACGGTTTTGTTCATCTTTTTTTATCAGTTGTCTCTCTTTATTTTCATTGTTTTCACTATAAATGTTTATCACTGTGGTGGTACTTTTACTATGTACCTTTGGCGTTGTACTTCCGGTTATTTTATTTCCGGTTGAGATTCAAACAAAGTTTATGCGTGTGAACGAATTTTATTTATTCATTGATCAATGAAGAAAATATCAAAGGTTTTTAAACTCTCAAACACAAATAATGGTGTTATTAATAATACAGTTGTTGACAAAATTACTATACTGGTCAGTATAACAGGATTTCAAGAAAAAAGAATTTGAATCATGATAAGTTGTCAATCATTGCTTATATCAAAATAATTATCTGCATCTTGTTTTAGTGACTAACCAGGAGGCTGACAAGAAACAGGTGAGTTAGGCTTGAACACTCAATGCAAAATTGGCTGCAACCTTGCTACAAAGAAATCATGTGTCCATCTGCAACAGTACAGGGACTGCGGAGCATATTGAAAAGTGGGAGGATTGGCAAAAAACACATGAACCCCACGATAAGATTGTCTTGCCCAGTCACACTCAAAGACTTGTGAAATTTCAATATTTGTCAGAGAAAAAAAATTCTCAATCAAATTTGGGGGAAAAAATGTTTTTCATTTATATTCATATTTTTGGTGCAAAAAGGGGGGGAGGGCTGCAGCCCCTGGCTCTGCATTGGCTGTGGTAGAACTCATTTCTGCTTCTGCGGCGATGCTGGCAATGTCGTGCACAACAGTTACATGGGTGGGATTTCCCTGTTGCTAGAAATGTCACAGGCAATGTCTCATCATGTGGTTGGACCCTTAGAATGCAACTTATGTTGATTGAATTTTCTACCTTTTCTATATCAATGAGGATATTAAACATGCAATTAAGTTAATAGGACAGAAGAAAATGTGTATTGACTCACTGATTTTTTTTAATTCAGGAAAGTAAGAGTGATTCAAAAGAAAATTCACTAAATGACACTGGTAAGTATAACAAAAATTACTGAAAAAAATTGCTATTTTACTGTCCTTCATAAAGAGTCTATAATAGGGAGCTGACTTATCTGTTTTGGCACACTGAGCATCCTATGTAAGGGTTATAGCTACAAAAGTTGTTTTGTTTGATATTATAGAATACTCGGAAAAAGACAACCAGTCTGTCAGTTCAAGTACAGGGGATCTTAATGGTGACAGCAATGCATCATCACCAGCAATACCAGCAAATCAATCAGAACAAGGTGCTGTAAAAGTACCATTACAAATGAAAAATAGAAACACAGAAGAGCTAAACAACTCTCACAATGTTGTAACACGTTTAATTCCTACTAAGAGAAAGCATGAAGAAATAGAAGAATCAGACACAGTGGAAGACAATGGTAATATTTTTTCACAATTTGTTCTTTAACACTTTGACATAACAATTTCCAGGAGTGTGATCCACTTTCCATCAGCTACGTGTGTACCAAAATCTTCCTAAAAATAATTCAGCTTTAAAGAAAAAATGTTTCATTATGCGCGCCACCAACTGGTTAGCTCAGTTGGTAGAGCATCAGTCTCTTGTGCAGAAGGTTATGGGTTCAAGCCCTGGCTGGACCAACATTCAGGGTCTTATAATAATAACTGATGAGAAGGTGCTACCTTTGTAATTACATCTGCAAATGGTTAGACCTTCAGGTCTTCTCAGATAAGGAAAAGAGCTATTCGTATAAGAGTAGGGGATTGTCTCCTGGTCCAACAGCCTACCCCAGCTGGAGGCTTAACATACTAATACTATAATTATCCACTCATGATTGTAAGCTGTGCAGCTGCCTATGGTGCCTTAATGTGCAGCCCATAGCATTGAGACAGTTGTGAAATGCACTATATAAGTACCCCATATTATTATTATTATTATTATTATTATTATTATTATTATTATTATTATTATTATGTGTATGTGTACACAGGAAAGGTTTAATTTTTACTCTTTATTAAAAGGAAATGATGAAAATAGTGAGAGGGATAGTTTTCTACAAGATGAGAACTCAAACAGTGCATTTGACATAAATGAAGATAGCAATCAGACAAGCATGAATGGTGAAAATGATGGGGAAGATCTAGAAAACAGCTTTGGAAGCCAATATGTTCATGAAAATGAGGAATCTCAAATAAAGGATGACAATAGTATACAAATGAATGAAGATAGCCAAGGTCCTGGGCAAGACGAAGGCGAAGAAAGCAATATGACACCATCTATTGCAAGGTATAGTGGTGTTGCATTCATAATGCACAGTTACAGTGTTCTAAAGCTTTTACATGGGAAAGGCTATCTCATTTATTTGATGAATATCTTAGTGAAATAGATATAAAACCTAGCAAATGTACCAGCATTATTCCTTGTGGAAGATATAAATTTTGAGAGAATTAATTTTTCTTCTTCCTTCTGTCAGCAGTTTTTTTTTTTTCCCCTTCTTTTTTTGATAATAGGCCATTTGCATGATTGCTTCATTTTATTACCACTAGAATGCTCTGTTATTCAGATTTTTCTACTCTCCTGGGAATAATGACGCAAATGGTAAAATTTGCCTGACAATAGAAGCCACTCAAAGCATTCTGGTCTTTTGCAGTAAATTATGTCCTCATGCAAATGGCCAATTGTAGATACTAACTACAAAACTCAATATTTTGATTCCCAAAGTGAGGAAAGTGCATCGATTGCATATCGACTTGGTATGGGCATACTGGAAAATGAGGAGAGTTCAAGAGACTGTGAGTCAACCAGTGGTGGCCAAACCAAAGATTCCTTCATATCTGAAAATGATGCTTCTGCAGCCTCTGTCAGTAGTTTCTCTGAACTGAAGGAACCTGACAAGCCTCCAGCACTACCAAGCATACCCAAAGATGATTCAAAATCACATAGTCAACCAGAAAAAGAGCAGCAACTTCAAAAGGTACATAAAATATGGAGTGTCATTTTGTGTGAAACAGCTACAACTTAATAATTTGGTGTATAGGCATGTTTAGATTGTCTTCCTCTGAATATTTTCCATTTCCATTTACAAAATCCCCAAAATATTAACATTCTCTGTCTAAACACTGCCTTCAGTCTGGGTTACTGGAACCTGAGTTGTAAAAACCAAATTAAAAAGTTGGGAGATTGGTGCTTAAAATTCATCATTATTGTATCAAATTGCACAGATGCACAGGGTTCCAACTGATCTTGAAAATTCAGGGAAATCTAGAAATTTTTCAAGGTCAGGGAATTGTCAGGGAATTTTGTATTTGGTCAGGGAACTTATGAAGATGTGCCAAAATTCATGAAAAAATCAGGGAAAATTCTGTCCCCATCCTTCCTTTTCCCTTCTCATTGCAGTGGGTATCAGGGCTTATTCTGCCTTGCAACAGCACAATCATGACAAAATATCCTCTCTACAGTCTCTTTCACTTTGCATTTTTTCTTTTCTTCAGGTTGTACTTGTGGTATTGTGTTGCAAGCACCATAAATTGTTTGGACCAAGATATTATTCCTTTCTTACCATTTTCCTTTTATTTCAGGATACTGGAAGTCCATCTCCAAAGAAACACAAACTGGCAACTAATGAGGAATTAAATTCTTGATAACAATAAATCATGCATACAAATACTTTACATTATATATGACCAAGATCAAAATTTATTTATGACTTTGCTATAACACAAAACTGTACACATTGTATATAAATCCTTCCTTGCGTTCTTTAAACTAACTGTAAGCTAGTACAGTAGCCTTTTATATGTTAACCATAGAAGGTTAAGAAACAATATATTGCTTGAATGTGATAAATGAACTACATACTTTCTTTTTCTTTTTTCTTTGGTTTCAACATTATTTACACAGTACTAGAACTCTAGGTTTCATGTTTTGTTTTGGATAGAAATACATGTAATGTACTATGATTTATTGTTTGTTAAGATACATCTAGAAAACTTGATTATGTCATTAACAGTGGTTGTGAGCATTTCAGAATGTCTTAAAAATCATAAAATAACTTCAAGTATAATTGTTGCAAAATCCAAAATGTCATCTTGTGGTATTTGAGTTATACGGCTGAGTTGTTCAACCACCTGAAACAACAGATAAATGAAAGATTACCATAGTTAATTTGAAGATTATTTATACCATCTTGAAGGAGTTAGAATACATTGCCAGTTAGGGTCAAGAATTTCTTATCATATCAAGAGTGGAATAAGAGAATATTAAAATGTCAATAAAACCATGGCAACAAACCATATCACTTGTTGATTGGTTAACTAGGTAGGAAGCTGCTCCAATAACACTAACTGCCATTAACATGTGGTCACTGGCCAGAACTGCTAGTTTTTGTCTATCATCCTTTGTACATCTTTCTCCTGTAGCAGCCATGCAGAGCTTTGTGTAGAGTTCATAGTCCTTCAAGTACACTATGTCTAAGATCTTCATGGAAACGTCATGTAAAACTTTGACTTGGGCTTTAGTGTCATTATGACCTGTTATATTTACAAAATAAAATGAACTGTCAGCAAGTAAGAATTTCAGGGAAATAGTTTCGTAAACAGTGGTGGTATGACTTTGAGCAATAATTTCATTTGTTGCAAACTCCTAGATAACTTTTTTAAAAACACCAGATACATATTGTCCTTCTGTATCTTCTAATATTTGCCAAGTCTTTACTAAAGCATCCATTTTTGTTATCAAAAAGAGTGATGGGTACTTTGAAAAATAAATTTAAAAAAGGGGACTTACGATTCTTACCAAGAATTTCTAAAATTGTCTCCAAAAATGTAAGGGGAGTGCTGAAGAGAACATGGTAATCCAAAGTCTTTAGAACTCTTAATTCCGACTTCAAAATGCTTTTCACAGAGTAACGGCATCCAATGGAGTTGAGAAACCTTCGAGCCTTGTTGGGTGTGATTGTCTATAGAAAAATTTAGTTGAATATAGAAGACAAGGAACAAAATGTAGGTTTATGATAAACGCACTGTAGTGTTATTACTGTTAGCTCTCGTGAGATTTATATTACCTCGTAGTGTGACAATATTTTGCTGGAAATTTGAGCACACGATACGATGCGAAGTGGTAGTTGAGTTTTTATGCGTTTCTCAACATCGCGCCAATTTTCCTTTTGGTTTTCGTCGGTATTAGAACGAATAAATTCGTAGAGTTCGCTGATATGTTTAGCCATAAATCTTGAACAAAACAAAAACATATAAGCTTATATTTAAGTGTTTGCAATGAAAACTAGAACAAACAAACAAAATGGTCTATTAAACTTAAGGCTTAAGCTTATTTACCTGTCAAAAATTTCAATCGCCAGATAGCGAGCTTCGGAGGGCAACGAGAGTTCTTGACAAAGAAGAAAGAAATATTCTGAAATTCAATAGATAAAACGGCTATTTTCGGCTTATGGAAGGAAGGACTGTAAGAAATGTTCTGAATTTCGATATATTTAATCGATAAAACGGCTATTGATTTTCGGCTCATGTATCATTAAAAAAGCAGTACCAGCAGTTTTTCCTCCTCTGAAAAATCCCTGACGTTCCATAGCATTATCCATATTCTTCTCATTTTCCTCTGCAAGAACATAAAGAGTTTCTTCGAGAAGTTCAGCCGACATTCCCAATGCTCTCATGTTGAACAAAGGTTCAGGAGGAGTTCCGAAGATTCGCTTTTTGTACATGGCTGAAGCTTTTCTTTACCGGTGCGTCCTTGTCTTGAATATATTCAGAGTGACATTCAGAGTACAGAAAATTAATTTTTAAGGTTCTAAGGCAGAAGTTTATCAACTTAATTCCATGATTATTTTCAAATGTAGGACAAAATTTTCAAGCAAAATTTAAAAAGTTTCAATGGCAGTAAAAACAAAAATAAGTAAAAAATAACAAGAAGAAAACACCCACATTTCCGGTTCGCGCGCGTGCATCCGGATCACTTTCCCGCCAAAATACAGGTAATGTTGGCGGGCTACCTGTATACTTTGGCCCGAGAAAAAGATATATAGATTTTATATAGAAAATGAATGGCAAAAATTTCTCCTCTTGGAGTTACTAAATGCACCAAATTGAAGTAGATTATACGAGTTTATTTTATTCTATTTTGTTTTTACTTTTTGATGCGGTTCACGTAAGTTTCGAATTAGAATCTAGGGGGGTCCCTAGCTGCACCAGAGACCCCCAAAGGCCAAGCGTAATAATTCTTATTATTGTTCACGACTTCTCTTTCTCGAATCTTTTCTTAGCAAGGGTTGCATAAGATTAAATCAAAAAATAAATTTAAATACAAATTAAATAAGTCAGAACAGGATTATTAATGACGTCACTATATCGCCACTTTTTAACTCGTGGATATGCGAAGCATAGAAACGAGTTATTGTGAGGACTCTGGATATGCAAATGTGTCACTCGCT